>APFE030974870.1:0-19672 GCA_000404065.3 Pinus taeda | reverse complement strand
TATAAAAATCCTCCAACAAAAAATTAGTGCTTAGATGCTTTATTTTAAACTTTTAGGAATAAATTGAGATATCAAGTCGAAACCCTTTAAGACTAGCAATTCTCGCCTTTTCACATACTGCTGGACCAAGCATGTTAGAAAGATAATTAACAAACAAAATTGTGAATTTCTATTGAAAGGATCACAACATTTAACTTAGACAACATTATTCATTTCATTCAAAACTAAGACTTGAGGCATTTCCTATAAAATGAAGCGCTTATCACAATCGTATATCGGCATCCACAAAGAATGCAACTTGCAAAATCATGTTGAAATATGAGAAAATCGATACTACGATAGAACGAGTCAACCTTATCACATCACGTCAATTTACATAAAATCCCAATCTATGAACTGCACGATCTTGTGAAGTGCTATAAAGCCCGGACCTAATAAAAGAAAATATTATAAATTGCGAGTTAAGTCCACCATGTTGTGAAAAGCACTTTGTGAAGTAATTACTCCTTTAGGAAAATTGTGCTCTAAATGATAAAAGATATGCCACTTATCTCGCATCCTTCAGAATTCTAAAGAACTTTCAGAAAACGCACAATCAAATATGTGATAATGTGATTTGTGATATTTCATTGCAATTGAAAAATTGGCATTTTCACAGTGATGCGATACTTTAATGAGTAATAAGGACATCAATAAGAGACATTAGTGGCTATTTAATAAATTTAATGGAATTGATGTTAAAGAGAAGCTCAACATGATACAATATCTCTTCATCTACATTTTGATTAAAAGATCCTTTCTTGTCACCTTTTTGAGGTTAACTATATCATCTATTATCACTGTTATTCTCACTTTTGTTTATCAGATAACTTCCATTATGCTCCATTTTAGGAAAACTCCACAGAGAACATCGTTTGAAACAATGGGAAAGAAGGGAAAATTGACTGCATCTGAGAAAACAGAAATGGTGCCTCTTTTCTCTAATACCACATGCAACAAGGATGGAGGATCTTTGATGTGGGAGGCTATGTATAACTTGTTAGAAGAAGAAGAACATAGGCCACTGGTAACAAAGGCCACGACAAAGCTCAAGAGTCATTTGATGCCTCCTATTTCGAAACAACATGTTTCTTCCTACACCACATAGCTGGGAGACCAAAAATAATCACATACATGAATATGGTGAAATGTGTAATTGATGAGGTAGACATTATAGAAATAACCTTCAAGAATCGCAGGCAAGAGATCATGGGGTATTTCTCAACAAATAGCCTACAACTAATTACCATTTAACAAAGCCACAAAAGCTCTACAACAAATAGTTCCTTGAGAAATTTACCAAAGAAAATGAGGACCCATCAGACATCACACAGACTAGGAAATCAAGCGAAGGAAATTTCAAACGGGATAAAACTGGTATCTAATCAATGGTATACATTTCTCCCCCTCATAGTTTCACAGGAGAAATGGTATGTAAGTTATTCGACAAACCCAATAGCACCAATTTTTTTGTGGAATGGCTCCCGTTAATAGATGTAGCTGTGAATGTAACAATAATGAACTTGGCCCAAATTTTATCAAATAATTTTGCTAAGGGCATTATAGAATATAGAAGGAAAAGATGTTCTTCTTTAAGGATTTCCCCCCTTTCTTCATGAGTTCTTTTGTTATGGATGCAATCTGTTTTTGTTCTCAATTTCCAAATATGGGATGGAAGTGCACTGTAAAGAACCCGCTTTCCATCCATATATACCATAAATTTTTGTGGGAATCTCAATTCCACCCCCATTTTTACAAAATCTATCAAGGGGTTATGCTACCCATCCATAGAGTAGTGTGCGACATAACTTCCCCTAGGTTTTCTAAAGAGGCCAAAGTAGATATCTTGCCAGTATCCAGATGGTTTGGAGAAGAGAGATTTGCCTACATCAAATTTTTTGTGAGAACTGCTTCCCCACATATCCTCCCATATTATGTCCCCAACAAACTAATGGTTAGAGAAATAGCCTACAAAACAATAGGGGAAGGCGGATTAAGTAGGGGACTGAAAGAGCAGAAGAATGCCATCTGGCCTACATTCCCATTACAATGTGGTGCTTTTTCACTACACGGTTATGGACATTTATTAAAAGAAGAAGATATTAGTAAGTCTCTGAAATTCACTACAGTTCCGGGAAGGAAATACGACCAAAATAGAAATGTGAAGTAATTTACCACAATGGTAAAAGTAAAATAGTTCACCAACGAAGAGGATGCCTTTTATGACCTCTTCCTACAAGGAGAAAACATTTCACAAGTTTTGCATATAATATCACTATTTTTGACCCCGGAAGATGCTAAGGCTTTTCATGTGTACAAGAAAAAGAGATTATTAAAGGTCCCATGGGAACTACTGCAGGTTGAACAAATAAGTGAGCCAATTCCTAGCGTAAGCTTGGAGGGCAGCTCCAAAGAAAACTCTAAAGAAGAAACCCAAGATATATCTACACATGAGTCAGAGCACTCAAAGTGGCAGTCCCAGAATGGGGAGGAAAGACATAAAGATTCTGAAAAATACATAGCTAGAACTAGAGAGGAAATGGTCGAGCAAGCCTAAGCAAAGAAATAAGAAAAGGTTGCCTCTACTTCAACTCAATCACATAAAACTCCAATTATTAACCTAGAATAAGATTGGGAACTGTTCAACAAAAATCTCCACATAGATACAAACCCTAAGCAAACATCTGGAATGAAAAATCCTAAACAAACTCAACGTAAGTCAAATCAAAAAACAGCAGGGGAAGGACCTACAGGCACTCAGGATGTTGAGATCATTCCTGCTACTCCTACTTCGTAAATTGTTTTAAGAATTGATGAAATACCTCATCTGGATGTATTCTATATTCCTACCCACAAATCTATAGTCAAGAGACAAAGGAAGAAAAGAAAACTAGACGATGTGGCTATTAGGACTTCGGAAAAGGAACCAATGGACATCATATGGAAGGACTCGCCTATCGACCCATCTAAGAATCTCACAAATTTGTGGCAATTCATAGGAGCCTATGCCACAAAACTATTGATAAGGTGACAGACGTCCAAATGCTGCTCAACGAAAAGCAACAAATAATTTTGCTTCTAGAACAACAATTAGCCCATGAAAAATCTAATCAGCAACCAAAATTACAAGTAGCCCAGCTCCAAAAGGAATTCGAACAGATGAGAATACAACACCAAGCCAGCTTAGCAGAAAAGGATTCACAGATACAAGCCATGATAGATAAATTTAAAGATAATCCACAAATCTACAAATTCATCAAGGAAGCACTCAACCTTAATTCCCTACTAATGCAACAAAAGGAAGTCTTTTTCCAAAAAATCTCTCAAATAATCATTATTGTGAGACTAATGATAAATTAATAGACCATGTTATTGATATGAGGTTTGATTACGATGAAATCCGCAAAAGAATTTTTGAATATCACCTAGCAAGAATCAAAGGATGCAAGAAAGGTCAATCTACCAAAGCTGGAAGAGGCTCATAAAGGTATTTTACTCACATATTGGGATTCTCGATTGAAACAGGCGAAAAGGACGAAAACAATAGCAATGAAAACAACAAATAGCATAATAAAATCCATTAATTAAAATCTTCATGGCACCAATATTATCAAGGAATGTGTACCATGATTTCTTCTGAATTTTAAACAACTGGAGCAACAATGGAAACAGTGAGTGTACGAAAAGGACAAGGAAATCAAATAGTTAAACAGGTTGAATTGGGAAGCATAATGGCATTTTTAGTGAAACCACAAAGCCAATGGATGACTCTGAGGTGTTTAACAACCTCTACACAAAATATGGTGCCAACGCTAATAGATTCAATATTTGCTGGGCAGTTAAAATCTACAGTTAGCCAACCACCTTATCTAAGGCAAATGCCTGATAATTGCAACCTTAGAGATCAAGTTCAAAGGAGTTAGTCGTTAATTTATTTTTTTCTTAGTTTTATTTTTGTGTATTCTGAGTAAGGTTGTTTGAAACCTCGTCAACTATTTTTGTAATAATATATTTTAAGACATATAGTTTAGTATTTAAGCCCCTCTCACGCATTTAGAGAGAGGTCCAGAAAATTTTTCAAAAACACTTTCCAAAACATTACGCTTCTGTAATCTTGAATAAGTTTTGATGAAATGAATTGAACAAGATCTATTTTCTTTTAAATATCTAGCATTCTCTATTGAAATGCACTTCTCTACTCTTAGGATGTGTTCGGTTGATTGAAATTTGGTCAATATTGTTGAAGCACATGAGCAAGACTTATCATGTATGGTACTTTTATCGTGTGATTATTTTATCTTTATGTATTAAGCAATACTTATTCTTTCAATTGTTTTATGTATGAAGTCTAAATTATAGTCTAGCATTATTGCACTTCTATATGATGTTAGCTCTGATTCCATTTTGAATACATGAACGATTTTATATGCAATATATTTTTCTCAAAATGTTTTGTCTAACTATTTATCCAAAATGATTATTGTTAAACGATTTAATTTCTTGTTGCAGTTGAATGATCTTTATTACCAGTTGTTGCAAGACATCATTGTAGATAGCATATTATATTTGATTCCCAGGTATACTTATAGTTAGATAGTGTTAAACTAATATATATGCATGTGTTTAGTAGTTAGAATAGATTACACCTAGCTTAATCATTTCGTGTTAAATCATATATCATCCCACTAACTCTATTAAATATTTTCTGGTAAACTAGTTCCATTATGCCCAGTCGAAGCCACTATACCAAACAAAAAAGGAGTTTCTTTCAAGGTCTAGATCGGGTGGTTTTCCCCCATGTTGTCACAACGATTTTTGAGGCTTCAACAAGCTGGAGGACTAAGATATGGTTGGTATGCAGAAGAACATGGTTAGTCTACTTTATCAAGATAAATATATGACACATTCTCTAGCTCTGAAATATCGACATCAACAGGTGACTAAAGAGAAACTCTACTACCAGAATGATCACCGAAACCCTTACGACCATGATATGATGGGGTGGCATGGCCACTAGAAGAATCATCATCACCAACCTTATCATCATCATCATCATCATCACCCTCATCATCATGATCATCATCACCCTCATCATCATCATGACCACTCTCGGCATCTGATGGATGTGCTTCTGCATGATTCCCTATAGCCCTCATTGCTTCTAGCATCCTACTAGATCCAATAACATGCCACATAAGAGACATCAAATCCCATAGACAGGTCATTTGGAGATCTATGAAAATCAAATTAGTGCTGATATCTTGAGGCCTTGCATGGTAGACTCCCTTCTGAACCAAAATCTAAATAATCTATCACAATACTCCATTCAACATTGCATATCAGACTTCTACCCCTAGATTCACATGCCCCCATGAAGATGTGCCTCACCCTCACCCTCTTGGGCTTCTCCCATCTCCTCATCTCCTAAGACATCTAGTGGGGGAGGAGGCATGTCTGCATCAAATGTGTCGATGTCTAAAAAATATATAGCATGGGAAAATAATTATACAATTTCGTTAAACAATTTAATTAAACAAGTTAAAGAATGTGCTAGAATAAATTTTATTTTCATTCATTAAAAGAAGAAAATGAAACTAGATTAATTTAATAAAACATTAATATTATGTCTATCATTTGCAAGCTCATTTGTTGTGAAGAAGATGTTGGCACACCCTCTCCAATCAATCCCTCTGCAAATACCTCAACACGACAAACACATTGTCATCTACACCAGCCAGTAGCTTTAGTGCCTTATTCAAAATTGTGGCTGAAAACTCTGGCATGCCCTTCTTTGGCATCTTCATCTCCCACATATGCATCCAGGCCTCAATGATCAACCTAGGAGGATGACAACCAAATGTAGGCCTCATCTTCAGAAAAATCTCAAAAATTAAACAAAAGCACTCAAAAGAAAAAGGTAAGGTCTCCCTCCCATTTCTCGAAAACGCATGACATCTATTTTAAGTCGTGCGAAGCTGCATCAAATTTTTTTTAAACCATTTGATGAAACATGGCACATAAATTAAAGAATAAAGATAATATAAAATAGGTAAACTAATGTGTTACCCATCACCACAAGAATGTGAAATGGTGCTAAATAATAATGAGAGATACCTAACCTCCTCTGTAGAAAAAGATAATATACGTATTTTTCCACAATACACCTGAACATATTATCGACAAACTGCATGAAGCCTGACATATCACAAACTGTATGCAATATGAATCTTAGTTGCAACACCATGGGGGACATTATGGAACTGGGAAAATCCTCCCCTCTCCTCTATAGGAGAGTGATAAAGTACATATCCTCCTTAGTGGACCTATACCAAAACTTAGGACCGACATGGAAAGCCTGTTGCTAGACATTACATTGGCGAATCAGATGTGCCAGTATAACTAAGTGTGCCTTCAGGGATATACCCTCCTCACAGTACTTGAGGGGGCCTACAGTCCTCAAGAGCACTAGGGTCGCTACAGTAATAGAGTGTGAGTATAAATCCCTCTCCCTCTCTCTGGCCTACCATGGTCAGGACATATTTTATGGGTCTTCCTCTTGCTACTACCTCTCCCTATGTTGACATGTCGACTACATGACTAACATATAAATAAATCAGCCTCATACAAAAAATACATTTCTTTATTGAATGAAACATGTATTTATAAATATGGAAACTAACTTCCAATATTAAAAAAAAAAAAAAAAAAAAATTGTATCAGCTCGGGTGCATTTTAAACATTACCTACACATGTGACAGTGCCCACATAAGTATGATGAATTGTAGGTATTTCAGGAATTTAACTTTTTGTAGTGGTATGGCATAGTTGTGCATTAGTACTCACTTCGAATCATTCCCAATGCATTTATATATAAAAAATACACCACCACAATGGTAGTTCATTATGTTCATGCACCGAAACGTGATGTACCCTGTAAATTTATAGGGTGCACCAATGTCATTGCGAGCTAAACAATTTAAGTGCATTGTGCGTCAATTATTTTTTTTGCAAAAAAAATGATGAATTGAAACTAATTACAATTATAATATGATAAAATATTAAATTATAAAGAAACATAGATATTACCTGCACATTTGGTTATCGGGGAGGAATTGTGGACACATAATGGAGAAAAACAAATTTTCACACCATTAGAAAAAATTGGAGACTCAAACAATGAGCATAGTACTGAAAGGTGGTGAGAAAGAGAAGAATCGACACCAAGTTGCTTCCACATGGTAAGAGTGGCACTAGGGCTTCAAATCTCTCCTACATCGTAGTGACCTCTACTACAAATGTATTCATGGGCTATTTCTATAGGGGCCTCCACAAAAACCTCCACTAGAAGGTCATTTTCTTGTAGTGGTTGGTGGTCAAGTCCAAGATGGACCTTCCCCAAAAATATCCTAAAAATCCCTAGGAAAAAATAAGTAGAAATAAATGGATTTAATATGATGGGAGAGAAATATCATATTAAATCCCTCAGTTGGAGAAAGAGACTAAGTCTAGGCTAAATAAAGCACTGCAGGAGAAAAAGGAAGTCTTTAAGGAAAAATCTTTTTTTTAAATAAAAATAGAAAGGCCTAGGAAAAAGGTTTTGTAGACCCAAAAGTGGGACACTGCTAAAATCTCTTAGGAAGGGAAAAAATTATAAAATAAACCACCAAGGAATCAATGAGGTTGTTGTTTCTAGTGGAAAGTAAATCTTAGCTCAAGGGGGGGCTTGTAGAAGCAGTCTGTGGATGGGAATAACAAGCTCGATTCCTTAATATTCTTACTAATGTGGTTCTCATAGTAGAACAAGTTCATTAATTAGATAAATGTTGTGCTAAAGATTGATTTTATATATATTTGTGTAAGCATTTTATGTACATATTGACAGGAAATGAGCCTAGTGGTCAGAAAGGAATTACTGTAAATGTAATTTCCTCTATTGTATTAACAATATTGTAAATGTCATTAGCAGGGGCTACAAAAATATGCACTTTAAGAAACTATTATTCATTTTGATGATTAGAGAGCTACATGCTATCTGATTACTTGTAAATGTATTATGTGGATGTCTTTAGTGGGGGCTAATACAGTGCACCTTCAGTGCAATGATTTATCACTTTTATTATTAGAGAGTTGAGTGCTCCATAAGTACTTATAGAAGTATGGAAACTAAAATATCACTGACACTACATGAATGATTGATATTTAGGTGATTGCGATTAATGTTACCATGTTAGATTTGTTCATCATACCTTGTCGGGTGCTTCCATGAAGGTCGTGCAAACCACCCTAAGTGTTTGTTGTTGGGATTTAAAACCACTTTTAAAGTTCTTACCACAATTGAGAAACCACCTATGGTACAAAAATAAATTTCATATAGCTACCATGGATTCCAGGAGTAACAGTAAGTTAGTATAGAGATTCTATTTTGTTTCTATGATTATTAATAATGGCTAAGTAGTTGAAATTATATGTTGCATATTTGTAGTTGTAAATGAGTATTTGTACGAGTATTTCTTGGAAATAAAATTCTTCATTTTAAAGGGGAAGGATGGATTCACTTTTGGGTTGTTTAGATTATTACATCATGGGTAAAAGTTAAAGTTCCAATGAGAGAAGAACATCGGGAATAGTCTTCTCTTTAATGTGGGGGAATATGTAATATCCATGGCATAACCTACCATAAAAACTCTCTTAAAATGAGCTTTTCTGAATAATTGAATATTATTAATTCTTATATTAATATTACAAGAAGAAAATTCTTCTAATTTTTAATTACAAGAACATTACAAGAAGTAATTCTTAATTCGTATATTGAGAATAATTTATATTCTTCTATGTAAAGGAATTGTATTTTCCAAGTTGATATATTTTATGGGTTTTTGAGTTAATGAATAATAGTTTTAGAAAAACTATGGATAGGCGATATTTTGTACATAAAACAAAAGTGAATCTACCCTAAAAAATCATGAATGATTTTAGAATTTAGAAATATTATTTATGGAGTGATTTATGGATGATTTATTGAGTGATTTTAGAATTTATAAAAATATAATTTATGGATTATTTATGGAGTTCTTTTAGGATTTATTAAATCTATTTTCTTTCCTTAACTCTACTTATTGTAAACCTATGGGGAATGAGAACTAATCGCCAAATGCATGTAGAATCGTGCCAAAAGAAAGGAAAATGTGTTTTTGAATAATTGTATTCACAAAATCTGTAGAATAAATTTTGTTCCTATGGAGAAATAAATGAACGATTGCTTCATCTCTTACCTAGCCACTGTTAGCTATAGCAGTGTGCCAGAAATTATCAATTCGACATAGAATATTGCATGAGGAATGTTGTTGGCCTGAAGGATTCCAAGAATTTAAAAGATAATTTATCTAAGCATCAATTTACTAAACTAATTTACATATGTGTGATATTAATATCTAATATATTAGCTTTCTCTTAAAAAATAAATTGCATATGCATCAAATTAATATATGTTATGTTAGATTTCTTTTATCTATTGTGCAAAGAAGTATATGGTTTCATGTATGAAAAATAGCTATCAGGAAAATAATCATATATTTGCATAAAAAAAATAGCTTCCACACATCTAGAGGTTTGATTTCTCAAGAATATTGCATGAATTATTGAAAAATGAAGATAATCTAATGAGACTAATCTTGGAAAATATTTGCATGAGTTATTGAAAAATAGGGTCCATATATTCCTTCTTACCTCTAAAACCATTATATTTTTGTAAAAACATAAGGATATTTTTGTAAATGAGCGAGTTTTTGACAAAATCCTCTTTCAAATTTGGAAAAATTGTTTTCGACTTCTCGAAAACCGCACTGAAAGTTTATGTCTAAAACGGGAATTTATTTAATATTTAGATCTAGAAAAATGGGCTCCAATGATTCATTCAAACATTCCAAACCATGAAAATTATGTAAAAACTGAGACAAATGTTTTTAAATGAACCTGTTCCCAACAAAAAACATTTTTTTGTTTTCAAAAACTTGTTTCTAGATGTTCAAAAATAGTGCCCAAAGTTGATGACTAAAACAGGAAAAACATAGTAAAATAGAGTGTTTCCATTTGATTTGTTAGCACAATAAGAATAGATTTTTATGTACATACAGAGATAGATAATGTGTTAGTGTTATTCGAATAGAATGAATTGCTTTGTGCTCAATTATTTATATTGATCTTGCATGAAAAGAATAAGTCATTATGATAGTTTTCGTGGAATGAAGTATATATATATATATATATATTATATATAATATATATATATTAGAGAGAGAGAGAGAGAGAGAGAGGAGAATGATAGTTATTATGTTAGATTTTTTGAAAAAAATATGTAAATGTATGCGATAAATATGTTATCTTTCCTTTGGATAAGTACCTATATCTACACACAAAATATAATAATTATCTTGTTAGCTTTACTTGGAATAGAGCATGTACTTTCATTTACAATAGTTATTGTGAATAACTCTCATTTGGAAAATATGTTTCTGGAAAGAACATGCATTTGCATGCATGGTAACATTGTCCACTGTGTTAGCTTTATTTTCCATATTTTCATTCACCAAAAATAATAGCTAAGGGGGCTAGTTCTATAATTGATAAAGTTTATCTAACTGCATGCATAAAGATCATAACTATTGAGCTACAAAAATAAATATTTGTATGAACAAAAACAACATCTATTATGTTAGCTTTCCTTTGGAAAGATAATGAATTTCCATGCAAGATTATATTAACTATCCTCTCGAAACATTAGACATTTACATATAAGATTATGTTAGTGTACTTTTGGAAAGATTGTGTATTTGCATGCAAGAGTATTTTAGCCTCCTTTTGAGAAAATATTATGTATTTATATGCAGGAATATCAACTATTGTGGAAATTTTATGTATTCGTGTGAAAAACCCATAGCTAATATGCTATTTTACTTTAGAAGAATAAGGAAAGTTGTAGCGGTTTTCCTCTTGGAAAGGAAGGTGTGCTTGTGTGAGGGGAATAACAATTAATGTGGTGTTTGATATATTATATGTCTTTTATTAATGTTTGTAGAGTGATATTAAAGAAGGAATAACATGATATTATGTTTATGTTTTATGTATGCACATGAATAGATTTTGAAACATCACCGATAAGGAATTATTATTAGCTTTATTATTATTTGATCTAATCACGATATCAAAGCTTAGAGATAGAAGCAGTTGGAGAAAACACTGGGACATATGTGAAAGATGGATTGTACTTAACATTGTGGTAGGAAATAAACTAGTGTTACACACAGATGAAGGAAAGTCAACTACAGGATAATCCACTAATGGGAAGAACCAGATATCAAAGACTTAATGTTCAACGATTTGTGGGTAAATTATTTCATAATGATTGTAATAACTTATAACTAGCTATGTTTCTTTAATAATCATTTCTATGTAATATTATATGACAATGGTTAAGGGATGGAGTCCCTTACAATCCATTAAGTGAGAGGTGAACATCCTCACAAGAGTTTAATAATAAAATTAAATGTTTGTTGGTTTTCACACTATTGGGTTTCCAATGTATATTGGTGTCTAATGATGTGATTGTTTGTTGTGCCATTTTATGATGTTCATTCCTTGCATCATGTGATGTTTATATTATCAAGTATGTTATTTATAAAAAAAATGGAGTTTGAATAATAATGGAATTTATGCATGGCTACATCAAGAAGTTTAAGTTAATATGCTACAATAATGGAAGTTTATGGTTGTGTAACTCACTATTCTTGTACTAAATGTTTCTCTATGTAATGATGATGGCTTATCTAATGGTAATTGAGGGAATATAGAAAGTAATTTAAAAATTTACAAATTGGTAAATGTTGTAAAAAATACCAAACTCCAAGCATTTTCCTGCGAGGTTATCGAGGGATGTTAAAATTAAAAGCATAAATGATGAAAAATTATGAATACAAATTTTGAATGCAAAGAGACAATGTAATAGTGTTGAATGATAGAAATTGTGAATAATGAGAATGAAGTTAATAACAAATAGTCATTGTTAACGTATATTTCATGTTTTACATTTTACATTACAATATACATTACGATTTACATTTGGAAATAAGAATAAAATATTTTTCCTTATATTTTAGATTTTTCATTTTACATTTCACATTACATTTCACATTTCACATTTTACAATTTACATTATATCTTACATTTCAAATTTCACAAGAAAGAAGTAGCTTATCTTAGATTTTTAAAGTACGTGACAATCTAGGAATTAGATGTTAGACACAATGTTGGTATGTCAATATTTTTTAATTGTCAAGAAAAATATATATAGAAAATTTGAAACAAAACAAAATTAAATGTCACCTTCATATGTGTTAATTAATATTCAAATTAAAACATATATAAATGTAATGTAATGTAAAATGTAAAATGTAAAATGTAATGTAAAAACTAAAATGTAATGTAAAATGTAAAATGTGAAATATAAAATATAAAATCTAAGTCATGTAGTTACCAATTTGATCAAGAAATTCGTTTCTCTATAACGTAAAGTAGACATATTATTGTTCTTTAACAAGTTATTCCTTTATATATTATTATTGGTATAATAATCAATAATATTGATTATTGATATTCCTCTATATTATAACAATAATATTCTTCACTATTAGTAATATTATATTAGACATTACATATATTATTGATTAAACAAATGGGAAATTCTTGATCATATGGATGGAGGGTGAGAGAGAGGTAAAAAGAGATATATTAAGAGAGGACAGGAGGAGGAGAGAGAGAGGGGGTGTAACCCACACCTACATTTACCCACTTTGACAAGCCTTTTTGGTAAATGTGAAATGAAGTGACACTATAACATGACCTCCTCTCTCTAGTTAAGGAAGTGCGGCCTACAACTGAGATATACTGACAACAAATTGATATCCTATAGGCACTACAAATCACCTAGGAGTTGAAGAAACACCCAAGGTGGTCAATCCGTGAGTTGGAACTTCATTCCATTGACCTAGACTCTCAACCAAACCATCTGCACTACCTTCATGTGGTTTAATGCCTCGAACCACACTTACAAACCTTGCTCCATGCAGTTGTGACCCAAATTATTGAGTTCATTGCATGTAGTCCCATGATCTAAGCTACAATTTCAGGCCCACCTCCATACCACTACCTAAAACTTCTTGAGACTTTCTAGAATGATACGAAACTCAATTAAAAGGGTAAACATATAAACTTAAATAAAAAAATTTGACCTCACCAGGCCTAACCATTAATGTCATTTCATCAAACATATGATGAACATGTTTAATAGACAAGTCATGAATGCATATATGAGTATAGGAGTCTGAAACTTACCTGATATTTAGCAAGAAGGTACAATTCCCTCTCATAATAGATGCAATAACATTTATTATCTCATGGATTCATTAAATATTCATCAAATAATCAAAACATATCAAGATCCATAACAAGAACCGGTTATGGAACCCTTCTTATAACCACCATATAACTAGAATGATAACCATTATAGAACAACTGTAAATGTGACATAATAAAAAGTACAAGTAATCACAAAATAAAATAGGAAAATAGCTCTTATTAATTGATGCAAAAGCCAATCAATTTAGGGACTTCCACGTACCACTCAACCATAGATTGAGCTTAATCAAATATTTCTTTTAGCCAATCACCCCCGTGCTATACTCAAAACATGAATGCGGAAACTCGAGACATAAACAACTACGGACTCCCATTGATTAAACCACCTCCACCATCATACTCATGTAATCTCACGAAAGCTGGTCAACAGATCACATTACCAAACCAAGACACAAACAATATACTTATCGAACATTAAACCACCTCCACCCTCAAGCTACCACGATCCCGCCAAAACTAGTCAAGAGATTAGAGTGCCCAAAATAAGTGTGGATGCCTCAGAGTTTCTTCTGCAATAGTTTGAGTAATTTTCCTATCTCCACCCCGCTTTCAAGGGCTTCCAAAATATTAAACCACATCCACCCCAAACCCTTGGGAAGTTTCTCGAGACCACCTCACCCAATTCCAAAACCTTTCTATAATTCAAATCTCAACCAAACAAGAGAATCACATCACACCATGGCTATATGAACATGACAAGGCAAGGTTGAAACCAATGTCAAACTAGGAAAAAATTGTGCCAATGACAAAAAATTAACCAATCAAAGAAATGCATGTACCATGATTCACACCCTAACTAGGAAATCAAAGATGCAACCTTTTACCTGCAAATCCTCATGCTGAAGCTACTTAACCCAATCTTCCTTCCTTTTCCTTGTACTTCCTTTTTCCTTTCTTTGCTTGCTTGCTTTCTTTTTGCTCTTGGTTCTCTTCTCTATCTGAAACTAATTCCAAAAATAGAACTTACAAAGAACTATGAATTGATCCTCATAAGCCTTTTTATCATTGATGCCTCTATTATCTTCAATTTCCATTATTTTTTCTTCAATTTTCCAGTCATACAAACCTGTGACCCTTCATCTCCCTTTTCTCCCATTTTCCTTTATTTTCATAAATAAAATGCCAATTAATGCCTCTTTTATTTTGCCAATTCCTTTTCCAATTTCCTCAGTCATAATAAACTAAAATGACATCCACTAGCATGTTTTTCCAAACATCCATCTTGTAATACACATCCAATGACCTTGTTATTATTTTCATTTATTAACTTTATTACATGAACTTTTAACCTGGGGCACAAACACATCCCCTTAGGCGAACACTGTTCTCGGTGTTTTATGACAGCTATACCCAGCAAGAGCATTGAAAACAAAAACGTATTTCCCATGGATCTTTATAACTTAGCTTGATGTAATATTTATAATAACAACCATACATAAATATGTGCATAGAAAAAAATCATTTTCCTCAATCGAAAACTAACGAAGGATACATAGCCTACATTTGATCAGCCATCTACCATGTAACTTATTTAGGCCTAATGTTCTTCCACTGCTCTTTAACTTGCTCAATTTATTTGATCCAGAGAAGGAGATGTTTCTGCTGCACTATGCACTGAGGTTATGACTAGAATTATCCTTCATGATCCACCTGTAATACACACAGATCAATCACATGATCAAAATCCTTCACATATATTTTAAGCAATGAAACATGGAAAATGTCATGGACATTCACTGTCAGAGCTAGCGCAAGTCTGCATGTCACTGGTCCGATCCTCTCAAGGATCTCGAAAGGCCTGTAATACCAAGGTACAATTTTGGCACATGACCCAACCTTGAAGGATCTCCCCTGGGGCTTGATGCAAAAATACACATGCTCCACAACCAGAAATTGTTTAAACACCCTATGATTATATGCATAGATCTTCTATCTATCCCGTGTTACCTTTCGATTCTTATTGATAACCTACATTTCCTATTACATCTCTGCCAACATGTCTAGTCTAGTCAGTACCATGTTCACTAGATCACTCCAACTGATGGGAGTGTTTACAACTGCACCCGTAAAGTCCCTCAAATAGACTCATCCTTAATGACTCCTAATAACCATTTTTGTAAGAAAACTAAACCAGTGGAATATACTCCTCCCACATCCTTTGCTAGTGCCTGACATACATTCTCAACATGTCCTCCAAAATCATGTTGACCCTTTTTGTCTGTTCATCTTTCTGTAGATGATAAGTTGTATTCAAGGCCAACTATGTACACAAAGCTACAAGTAAATCTTTCCAAAACCTAGAAGTAAACTTGACATCTTTATCAGATACAATCTTCTTAGTAATAGCATGCAATCCCACTATGTTGCTGATGAAGACCTAATATACCTCACTAGTTGAATTAGTAGACTTCACTAGAATGAAGTGAGTTACCTTTGTTAACATATAAACCAAAACCATCATGGAATCATGTTGCCTTGATGTCATTGGAAAACCTATAATGAATTTCATGGAAATTACCTCACATTTCTATTATGGAATTGGAAATGGAGTTAATAAACCACCTGGATGCTTGCACTCTCCTTTCACCTATTTAAAATCCAAACACCTTGCAACAAACTCAACCACCTCTTTGCTTAGATTTAGAAAATAATAAAACATCTTCAGAGTTGTTAGAAACTTTTGATATCCCAGATTACCTGAATATGACTTAACATGAAATTACCTAAAAATAAACTTCTTCAGTTCACTTTTGTTTGGCACATACATCCTGTCCCTAAATCTCACCAAACCATCTACCATGAGATGATAATCCACATCATATTCACCTGTACCCTACTATTATAACTTGTGCTTAAGTTGTTGGTACCTATCATCCTGTTTCCTTTCTTGTAAGATATGATACTATAAATTTGTCCCATATGAACTCATAATTGTTATGTGATTTACTAGCACTCATATGCTAAAAGAATCTGCAACCATGTTATCTTTACCCTTAATGTACCTAATCTCAAAGTCAAACTCATTAAGTGTGGCTAACTATCTATCTTGCCTGGAATTCAAATTATGTTAGTCAAACAGATATCTCAATCCATTTCGATCACTCATCCAAAAAAACATCCCACCAATAAGATAGTCTCTCTGAATCTTCAATGCATGAATGATGGTTTCCAACTCAAGATCATGAGTCACATGATTCATTCACGCTCATTCAGTTTTCTTGACTCGTATCATACCACCTATCCCTCTTGCATTAGGGCTCCACTAATTCCTCTCTTGCAAGAAAGTCTTCACACCACAAAATCTTCATCGAGATCTACAATATTCAAAATTGGAGCATTTTTAAGCAACTACTTCAAATACTTAAATTTGGTTGAACATTCCTTTATCCATTCAAATGTCTTTCCTTTCCTATGAAAATATATGATTTAATAGGAAATACATGAGAAGTTCTTGATCAACCTGATATAATAAAATGCTAACCCCATGAATGATATGACCTCATCCACATTTCTAGGATATTCCCATTCCATGATAGCTCCGATCTTTTTAGGTCCACTTTTATAGTGCTTTTGTATCTTCCTTGGAAACAACATCTCCCAATTAATGTACCTATTTCTGAAAGAAACTATAGTTATTAAGCTTGGATTACAACTGACGCTTTTTGAACAATCTAAACATTATTTCTAGGTGTTCGGCAAGGTCTTCCAAATTCTTAGAATATATCAATATATCATCAAGGAATATTATCAAAAACTTGTCCAAATAAGGACACAACACACTATTCATCAAACACATGAAAGTAGCTAGAGCATTAGTCAAACCAAAAGGAACCAGAATAAAATCATAATGGTCATACATGGTTTGGAAATTAGTTTTCTATGTGTCCTCTTCTTTGATGCATACCTAATGATAACTTGATCTCAAATCAATCTTCGAGAACACTGCTACTCCCTTGAACTAACTAAACAAATCATCGATCCTTGGAAATAGATACCTACTCTTTCTTGTCACTTTTTTTAGCTGCCTGTAATCAATAAAAAACTTGAGAGTACCATCTTTCTTCTTCACAAAGAACACTAGTTCACCCCAAGGCGACACACTTAGCCTAATGTATCCCTTGTCAAATATTTCCTTCAACTACCACTTCAATTCCACTAATTCTAGAGTGCTCATCCTATAAGGTTCCTTTGATGTTGGTGGTGCTCCTGGTACCATCTTAATAGAAAATTCCACTTCCCTATGAGGAGGAACCTCTGTAGTCTCTACTATAAATACACATTGAAACTATTGTAAAATTGGATACCTCTTGAAGACTTATTCATCTTCAACATCCTTAGGTTTATTACTGGAACCATGCACTACAAACAATGCACACCCTTTCCTCCAACTGCACTTTTCCTACATAGTTGTAACCATTCTCATCGATGTAGGCTTATTCTTACCTTTGTAAAATTCTATTTTCTCCATCATCATCCAAGCACTCACTAGCCCTGTCATAATAATCCACCTTAGTCCTATGACGGTATAACCAATCCATACCAAGAAGCATATTGTATGATCCCAATGGAAGCACATTTAGATGTGTTGATGTAGGCATACCTTTCAACTCAAATGCAAAAGATCTTACCCAATGATGAACAATTTTCTTAGTACATGTAGCCAGTTGCACCAACCAAGACTATACATGCACTTCTTTCCTCAAACCACACTTAGCCACCAAGTCAGGATTAACATAACTATAATTAGATACATGGTCAATCAAAATAGAAACAACTCAATCATAGAGCTTACATTCCATCTCAATGATGGATTCTTGGTGATCCCTCTGCTTTTTATCAAAATTTCCATAGGTCTAAGGAATTCTCTATCCACAATCCATGAATGTATGCACCTCATGAGCACTATAGATTTGAGGCCTACCACCCTAATATTAGAAACAATTCTCCTTACAATTATCCTTGCAACATATCCCGCACTGCAAAGGAATACTACCTCTATTATGCTACTCTCCATATTGTGACCCGTGTCCCTTCTCAAGTACATTAAGCTTCTTGTAAGGACCAACATCTTCTCTGTTGGGAACATGATCCCCCTAGGACATTTTTGGGGCTAAAAGCCCATGTTTTGGCTCAATTTTGTAATAAAGTTGTAAAGTCTCTGCATTTTGTGGTCACGGAGCGCAAATGTGTCATGATTCATAAAGGGTTGTCCACGCTTATTTAGTAAAGTGTAAAGTCGGTTGTAAAGATTCACCCATGGTATGTGGACAATGGGATTGTATAAAAAAGAGCTAAGTAAGTAAGCTCTAGATAGTTTTTGAGTTTAAGAAGATAATGAAGAATGAAGTAAAGAGTCTTGGTAGAGAAGTCTGAGTGTTTTGTGTCTTAGTGTAGGTAGAGGCTCTACAACTGAGTACGCAAAGGCCTAGGGTGGAAGTCTACAACTGAGTGCACGAACCCCTACAAATGTGTGCAAAGGGTGGATAAAGTCTGTATTAACTTGAAGATATAAATAAGGAGAAGTATTCTACAAATTCTATGTATTTATTTCCTATTAATTCATCTGGTTATATTGTGTTTTAGGTTTAATTTACGGCATTCATGTCATGTGCAAATGTATGTGATTCTATTGATTAATTGAATGCAAGTAATAATATCTATTTACATGCCGCTAACTGTGCTTGATCAGTAAGATAACTAAAACACTTAAGATAACTTGGGAACCTATGCAATACACTGCCATAGCAGCGTGAAAGTACTTGGATCATAGGTTGAGGCTGCATGAAGTTCAATCATACACCTTCACAGAGGTACTAAAGGCCGACATAAAGGGTAGACTATCAAAGCCCTAAAGTTTAGTGACCTGCATGAAAGCAGGAACAGAGGGTATAAACCAACATGACGACCATCTCAGGATGCGAAAACTTGGTTCCAGTATCCCCCCATACTTCATCGCGCGAGACTTCAGTCCACGCTCGACGAACTAATGCCGAAAGGCTCAGTAGTGTAGGGATTTGTTTGGCTAATAAACGTTGAACCTAGGTTAGGCCCCATAAGGCCAAAAAATCATTCCATTGCCGGGACTGAAATCTGCATGAGAGATGTGTGATGTCATATCACTGGAATACAACTAAGAAAGAGGTCAAAGACTGGGTGGATAGGA
>APFE030974867.1:98814-131034 GCA_000404065.3 Pinus taeda | reverse complement strand
TGTTTTTGGTTATGTTTCTTAATTTTTTTTTTATGTTTTATTATCAACATGAAAATCACAAACATTTAAAAAAGATATCCACACTTAATGCATTAGAAAATTTGAAGTGTAAAAAATAATCCCTCTAAACAGAAAGGGTTATGCTGGATCAACCGTTTTCAAAATCAAGATGAAAATCACCAACATTTAAGAAAGGTGTTCATACTTGATACATAAAAAAAAATTGAAGTGTCAAAAATAAACTCTTTAAAAAAAATGTGTTGATGTTGCATCAACACTTCTCAAAATTAAGATGAAAATTGCTAATGTTTTAAAAGAAATGTTCATAGTTGATACATGAGAAAATTTAAAGTGCTAAAAATATCCTAAAAAAAATGAATGTATTCTAGCATCACCACTTTCCAAAATCCGGTGATTTTTTGCTACCTTGAAAAAACGGCTACCGGTTCATTTTCTCATTTGATCAATAACTATGTTATTAATGTTTTCAAATTCTAATGAAAATGTCTCCATGTCAAACATTTTGTAAAGATATTTCCAATGTAAATTGAATAGAGTCAAATAGATATTACATGCAAAAGTTATGGCCTTTATAAATTGAAGGAAAAACATGGGTGACATAGACATATAGCACATTCACAAATTCACACATGGAATGATGACAAGATTACACATGGCATGGTGAAAAATTAACACATGCCTCAATGACAAGTTAGCACATGGCATCAAGAGCTAACATATGCTCGAATGTAATTTTTCCATGTGACAATATGTCGACCAACTAGAGGCTTCCATGTGGATCAAGTAAAGGTTGCCCCATGGATCAAACAAAGATTTCCATGTGGATATTCTATAAGAGTTATGTGGCACATAGGTTATCTCTTGCATGTCATATGAAATAGTTGGAAATCCCAAAAATATATGGTGTATCCCATAAAAAGTGAAACCACAAGAGTCAAACCTTTAGATTTACCACTACAACAAAGCAATGACACATGGAGATATGGGTGCATATTTAGAAATATGGTGATTAATTACATATTATTTTTGGAAAGGAATATCCAAAAAGAATTACAACAACAAGGTTTCAACCTATAACCTTGTTTGTTACCATTGCATCACAACTCTTTCATATGAAATTTTATGCCATGAATTATTTTTAAGGTGCAGTTTTGCAATAATTTGGCAAAAAAAAAGAGATAAAGCATTTTTTAATGTGGAAAGAGGCTAACTACCAACAATGCTAAAGTACCAAGAATAATTTTGAGATATAAAAAAAAAAAAAGATTTTGATGTTTTTTTATGTGCCTTTTTAATGGATCATATGCTCATTTGAAGTGGATATGAAGATGCATCTCATGAGAGGCGAACTCCATTATGTCTTAAATTCTTATTAAACATTATTAAGTCCATTTAATTAATAAATTTTTATATAAGGAAAATGTAAGCATTTGATATCAGATCAAGTTTTCGTATCAAAATAGGATTTATGAATTGTCGAATTCCAACCATGTATAGGTTTAATCGTCCAAAAGAATTGTTGAAAGAGTTTAATATTGAAATAATTAGAAGACAAATATTTCCATTACAACTAATGGAAAATGAAGGGGAAGGTAGCCTCAACCATTCTAAAAGGGTATTTTGGCAAGCCTTTCTCAACATGAAATCCATGGTGGAAGAGTTGTACAAAGAATAAATAAAAATGAAGAAGGACCTAGTTAAGTTAAAGATGAAGGAGTTGGTGGTGATCCTCCTGAAATTCCTCCTCCTTATTATTCTTTTATTCCACCCCCATATACATTTCATAAAGAGAAACTAGAGAAGGTAGATTCTAAATTACATTCATTTTGAATTATATGTGAAATTTGTTTCCCTAATGTATAATGGCGAACTTCATGGAGTGATGCTAGATAATTAGATCAAGAAAATTGAAGTTTGTTGTAGGTTCAAATAATTTTGGATGAAGGACTAACGTTCAAGTAGCTACTATCCAACTTAGAGGCACAACACTAATATAGTGCGAGGATAAGGTTCAAGAATATCTTCATATGAAAGGTAAAATGACATCTTCTTGGTATAAATTTACATCTACATTAAAGAAGAAAATTCTATCCATTGGGATATATGCAAAATCATTAATGGATTAGAAAAATATATGACAAGGTAGAGGAAAAAATGTGCAATATTATACTTAATATTTTGAAAGAGGGAGTTAATATTGGGAATTCTTGTTTATATGCAACAAACTATATTGAACTATATTGGTGGGATGCATAACTATTTGAGAAATACTATTGTTAGGTCTAACCCAACAAATATTAATGAAGATTGTTGACTCACATCGAGTCATAAGGAAAGACTATCCATCATAACTTCTCAAAGGAATTAGTTCAACCAGTTGCAAGAAGGAACAATGGAAAGGGTAAGGTCAAAATAACAACTATTGTGAAGAAATAAGGTGAGAATCCTACATGTCCACATTGCAAAAGGAAGGACACCATGATGTCATATGTTGTGAACTTCATCGAGAACTAAGACTGAAGAGATATGGGAACAAGAAATATAATAACAAGTCCACTACTACAGTTCAACAAGATCTTGGATCAGATTCATGTGATGAAACCAAAATCACAGAAATGGAGATATAAGGTATATCTTATGTTGCTATTTATAGTTGTAGTGCTCATTCTTCAAAATATAAAAATGTGCGTGATGAAAGGAAAACAAGTGAGATGTTTCATGTTAGACTCATCTAAAAACATACAAAAATTGATATGCTTGTTGTTAGTGGTTCACAAGATAATATTATTTCTAAAGAATATGTTAAGACATTGAGACTTGAAATTAATTCTCATCCAAAACCATATCCTTTATGATGAGTATGTGAAAATTCTAAGTTATAGGTGTCTAAACAATCATGCAAAATTAGATTTGTACTTGCATCTAATTTGGCTGATGAGTTAGAGTTAGATGTTGTACCACTTGACATTTGTGGATTTCTTTGGGAAGTTTATATTTGTTGATAGGAAATATATATTTTAAAGGGAGGAGAATAAGTATAATATTATTAAATGTGGGATTGAGTATATTGTGAGAAGGCCAATTTGTCTCTTGTTACCACAAGATAGATGAAAACGCTTGTAAATGTTATAAAAAAAATTGTACTCATGATTGTAAAAGCTAAGGAGGGTGATAAATCCAATTATTCTTAAGAATGTGATCCAAAACATAACAATGAATTAGTTAATATTGTTTGTAACTATGATGAAGTGTTTCAAGAACCTAAAGAATTAGCTCCCAAGAGGGAGATAAAACATGTGATCCAATTACAACAAGATGCCCTCTTATTATCAATGGAATGTATAGGTTATTAGCGATTGAGAATGAAGAAATCAAGAATTATATCCAAGAGTTTCTCGAAAAACGAGTTATATGACCAAGTACTTCTCCAGGTGGATTTCCCATTTTCTTCGTACCAAAGAAACATGGTATGTGAAGAATGCATGTGGATATTTTAGCATTGAACAATATCATAGTGAAGAATTATTGCCCTGTTCCTCATATTGATGATTTGTTAGACCAGTTGAAGAATGCACTATATTTCACTAAGTTTGACTTAAGAAATGGTTATCATCAAATCATAATTTTTTAATTTGATATTTGGAAAACTAGTTTTAAAAGAAAATAGGGTATATCTGAATGGTTATTTATGTCATTTGGGATTTGTAATTCTCTTGCAAATTTCATGTGAGTTATGAATGATGTATTTAGTCCATTCATAGATGATTTTGTAATAGTTTACTTAGATGATCTCTTGAATTTCAGTCAAAATTGGGAATATTATGTAATGTGTGTTAATAATGTCTTTGTTGTTTTGAAAAGTGAGAAATTGTGTCTAGATATGTAAAAATGTGAATTTGGTAAAACATATTTAATTTATATAGGAGACATAGTAGGGGGTGGTGAATTTAAAATTGAACCCTCTAAAGTTGAATCCATCAAAAAATGGTGTAAGACTAATAATGTAATAGAAGTTAGAAGCTTCCTAGGAGAATTTAAATATTGGAGGAAGTACATTGATAACTTTTCAATTATTGCATATCCTTTCCATGCTTTCACAAGTACTAAGAAGTCATTTCAGTGGGAAGGAAAATAGAAAAAGTCTTTCAAAACTTTGAAAGAAAATATCAATATAGACCTAGCTCTAACATTGTTGGATTTATAACAATAATTCAAAATTGAAATTGTTGCATGTGATTACACCAAGGAGAAGTGTTAATGAAATGAAGGAAATAAACTTCTTACAATTATGACACATTCATCAATGCAATAACAAATTATCCTTCCTATGAAAAATAATTGTTTTATTTGGTTTATACAGTGAAGATGTGGACACATTATTTGATGTGAAAACAGAAAATCATCCATACAGATCATCATCCTTTGTATTATTTTCAACCAAATTCCAAGCTACATTAGTCATGACATTTCCAATGGATTATATTCTTGCAGCAATTCTATTTGGTTATCAGGTATAAGAGTGGTATATAAACAAATTTGATGATATGTTATCAAGACTTATTATTGCATTGATTATTTCACATCAGAGTTCTTTAGGTCATGAAATTTATATTGGACAATATGCTATAGATCATATGAAACACTAATCCATGGTAGGCAAGTAGAATAATTATGCTAAATAATATATATATGTAATAGCGAGAGAGAGAGAGAGAGAGAGAGAGGACTTTTCATTCACTCATTTTTGAAGCAGGTTACATCCATAAAATACATTTTGTGGCCTCAACTTGCACCTTAGGAAACCAGGTATGTTGGCCATTCGAATGCATTATAAGCCATCCAAAATCTGAGGTTCTTAAGTCTATCATACTCAGCCTTATAGGCTTAAATGTCTAGAAACTAGTTCACCCTTAATATGCTAATAGAAGCACTACTAATCGACATATACGTAATCAAAATTTGACAAAAAGGAAAATGTTAAAAGATAGCCATCTAAGGAATCTATCGAAGTTGGGTCCTTTGCACTAGAACCTCATAATTCTGATTGAGGAAGGCATGGAATATGCTTCTCAATACGACCTCGACTGGCACTCTACTACCGAATTTGAAATTAAAAAGGTTGGAATTCCTTCTAAATTTCCTAAAATCCAAGATTAGATTTGATGGATCATGTTGCATTCATAATAGCTCTAACTACTATGCTCTTCATCATCCAGTAAAGATGGATTGTCTACTTGCACTCAGTGAGTCAACCATGGGTGTGGCCTAGATCAGGGACCAACAAATGCTAATCCTCCATCGATATCTCTTGTTCATCTCATTGATTGAGTGTTGGGTGTGGCTTTTTACCTATTTTTTGCACCTTCTTTCCCCAATTTTGATCCTTTTATCCTCTATACCTATGAATTTACATGATTAATTCTCGTGTTTTCTCACCTTTATAACCTATTCTACTATCATGTTACTTTGTCATATTTTACTGAATAATACGATGCTTTATTACTTTTTGTGGCTAATTGGGGGAGCATTCAAGAAGCATTTTGAAAAGCTCTTCTCCTTTTCAGGTGTTGCTAGCGAGAAAAAGGTTATGGAGCAGATAGGCAGCCTGAATTAAATACAGAGAAGGGCACAACAATTTGTTGCTACAGGTTGCTGTTACACATTGGATGTTGTTACACTACGCGCTAATACAAAGGTCTAATGTTACACCAAGGGTGTTGTCACCAGTGATTGCTGTAACATCCCGATCCACTATTCACTTGCAGGATGTTGTTGCACCAAAGCTAGAAAATGTGGATACTATTCCACATAACAGTTGTCGATAGTAGGAATTTTTTATTTTGGAAGCAATAGACCCAAGCAGTTGCAATCCTAACTAATGTATAATTTTATTTAGAAATAGGTTGTAGATACTTTTATTTTTTATCAGCATGAGAATCATGAGATTCTCATGACTGGTATGCTTTCTAATTTCGGGTATGTAATAGCCATAAGGGAACTCAATTTTCCATGTACAAGAGATGACATTAGAAAAATATTGTTACTCTGCTTCTATAACTTTGGAATTATTCTTAATATTAATCAGCACGTTGATGTTGTTACTTCTCCTCAGCTGATTGGTTAATTACTTTTATGTTATTCTTGTGCCTTGTTGAGGAGGAAGGGCCCTCCTCTTTGACAGGGACTGTAGTGATAAAGGTAGTGTACATTCTAGTTTAGCTAATTGATTTATGGTTTCTTGTTGTTGCTATAAAAATTGTGGGTTACATTCGTTGTTGTTTCAATCTATATTATGCTCTTACATTGAGTTAATCAACAAGATGGCCGTAACCAACTAGAGTAGATATTAGTCAGTATGTGGCGTGCCTTTACTTTTATAGTTGCGAAGTGTGATTCAATTCTATAGAGTGTTTTTATGTCTACATGAATGGTTTGATTCAGCAATTTGGTTTAGTGACATCTTTTACTGTTTTCTTCATTTTTTCATTCTTGGTTGTAGTGTGTCAATGCAGGTAGGGCGAACTCCATTGAAACAACAAGACCTACCCGAGGTTGAAAATGAATGTTGCAGTGTCGATCAATTAGGATTGATTAAAACAACACTACATTTTGGAATCGTTGCGAGGGATGGTAGTTGACGATACAGTCAACCAAGTTGTTTGTTTGATGTAGAGTGTTCCTAATCCACAATTGTTGGGCCGTAAGGTGAGAGGTAAGAACCTGCACATCACTCTAACATACCTCAGTGGATTCACCATTGTGATCACTAGGATACGTAGGGAATTTTGGTGTTTTTTTTAGCATGTCTTCATCTCTTCAGTGGTTGGGCGGTAAGACAAGAGGTAAGAACGTGCACATCACTCTAAGATACTTGTGTGGGCTCATCATTGTCAAATATTGAGACACTTAGGGTGTGAATTAATACACATAGGTTCCATGTGTGTAAATGTAGGAATTATAGAGATACCAAAACTACCCCCACTCTAATTAGTCACAGGAAAAACGGGTCGTAAAAAGGAAAGGAGTGTAGATTTGGGAAGGAAAAAATTTATCTAGGAACTAATATCTAAGGAAGAAAACGAACAATCTAGCTCTCAAAGGGATGCAAGGAAAACAGGGCTGTAGAAAGTTGTTACTCCCATAGAAAAAGTAGAGACCGCTGATTCCTATATCTCAATACCATATCATTCTAAAGCTAGCACCTTACCCGCAAGATAAAGAAACCAATTCAAGGGCAGGAGGGGGAAGCTAGTATCTGAAAATTAAGGGCCGAGGGGCAAGGGGAAACTAAGTGGGAACAATGAACACCTGAGACAGAAGAAGACTTGTTGGTTTATCTATAACCAAATATAGGTAGCGTGGTGAAATAGTCATCCCCAAGGACATATGAGCCACTAATCAGACCTACAAGACCATCACAAGAACAAATTGAAGGACATCTCTTATAGCAAGGATTAGAAGGATTAGTCATGGGGGACAATAATGAAAACAACGCTAAAACAAATGATACTATCACCACCTTTGAGTTCCCATCGGGGATATTAGAGGTGAAGCTCCTATGAAAAATATTCCTCTATCATCCTTACCATCCTTCTAGGGGATGGCCGTGGAAGATCCAAACACATTTCTATCTGAGTCTGATGTGTTATGCAGAAGTTATGATTATACCTCAGATGCACAAAAATTAAAATTATTTCCTACTACTTTAAAAGGGGCAGCCTTGAGATGGTCCATGCGATTGGGCTCTGCTTCTATTTGAACAGGGAATGATATGAAGGAGACATTCTTATCAAAATACCAAGACTATTGTAGAACTAGGGACTTAAGGTAGGAGATATTTGGAATGACACAAAAGGAGGACGAAAGCCTGGAAGATTATGTGGAGCGGTTCCACTTTAATCTATAGAGGTCTAAACATAGCAATTTAGAATAGGAAATCTTGAAGAATATATTTATGAGAGGAATGAGGGATGACTTCCTTGACACCCTAAACCTATTAGGGAAGGGGGATATATAACAAGAACCATTCGCTGAAATTGTAAATCTTTGTCTAAGATGCTCTAGAGGATCATTTAAGGAGAGGAGCACAGTTCGAGATGCCTCTACCCAAATACAAAAATCTACAGGAGGACGAGAAACTAGAGTGAAGATCGGGAATTTGTTTGAAATTTTCAAGACTGATATCCTTAGTACTCTCTCTACCCAGATAACAACAGTGTAGATCAAGAAGGCACAAGAAGAAGCTAAGACACCCCTGGCTTTGTTCTGTCCAAATTGGTGGATGAAACATCCTTTAAGGGAATACGAATTGAATAGCATCAGCTTGTGTTATATTTGCGAGATGGAACATTCGACAGGGCAATGTCCAAAGCTTCCTAGACTGAAGGCAATACTTAGAGAGTCAAGTGAGGAAGTGCAATCCTCTTTTTTCATTGCACTAAGGAGGCCATGACAACCACGACCTCCAGGTATGTGTAAATAATTTTCCTATTTCAATTCATGGAACAATGCATATAATACTCAACAATTTCCATGGCAATATCCTACTCCTCCTTCAATGTAGTTTCCTTCACCCTCGAACCAGTGGTCTCCATCTGCCTTTATCCAAGATCCTCAATCTCAGCCATATCCTTGGAATCATAACTGGAGGTGAAATGCCCAAAATTCAACCTTACCTGGATTACCCATGCAATAACACTTGTAGTTACCTCCTTTCCAAAATCCTGCTCCTTCGTTGCCTGTGTGAACCCAACTACCTGTGCAACCTAAATCAAACCTAAATAATAAAGCAGCTCATGGCATAGAGGCACTGACTACCTTCCAGACTTACCTTATTACCCACGTGGAGCTTAATGAAATAAAATTACGATCGGGCAAGTTAATTAAACCAAGTCACTCCCTTATCATTACATAGGAGGAATGTGAACCATCCAGAAGAGATACCAAAGGCTCTGAGGAAGCTATTTTGCCTACAACAACCAATATAGAGGAAGTTTTTACATCTATAATAGCCAACCCGCAAAGGACTCTGACTGATGTAAAAACAAACTCGAGAAAGGTTGATACACCTATAACAGCTGATTCGACTATAGTAACTTAGGATCCTCTGTATCCTCAAAGATTTGTTGAGCCTGGGATGACTTAAAAAACTGAATCTAATTTAGGGAGTTGCAAAATCTATATGTATGAATTCATCTGGTACAAGCCCTTAAGGAAGTACCTATTTATGTTTAAAAAGTGAGAGATTTATGCATTAATAAACCTAGGAGGAAGCCTAATGAACCTGCCACCATACATGTGATGGGGAAATTATCTGAATTGATGTCTACTCAACCTCTCTTAACTAAGTATAATGATCCAGGAAACCCTACAATCACTGTCTACATTAATGATCAGCCCATAGCTAACACACCGATTGATATCTGAGCTACCATTAATGTAATGACAAAGGACCTCTTTACCACTCTTAGGCTACAAGGACTTAGACATACTCCTATTTTATTTGAATTAGTGGACATGTCCCCTGTTAAAACCGAGGGGGTGTTAGAGGATATAGTGATTACAATAGCTTCCTGGAGGCATCCGACTAAATTTCTTACCTTACATCCAAAATCCAATTTCGGGGACATCCTTTAATCCTAGGGAGACCTTGGCTGGCCACTGTGGATGCATTTATAGGTTGCAGATTGGGATCTATGGTGATCTCAGATGGCTAGGCAATAAAGAATCTTAGCCTTTACCCCCAAAACCAAATGTGGATGTATATAACCCTTGGTGGGATGATTTTGAGCCTGAGTCAGATCTTTCCATACCACTCCTCACTCTAAGGAAAGCCCAATATTTCAAGGATGAGACAGAAGATGATGTCATTAATGGTTTTATTGGTAAATCACTTTCTATCGCTTCTATTTAAAATGAAAATGAGGAAGAATAGGTGGAAGATATAGATTTTGAACAAATGACAACAACTCTGAATAACCTAGAATGTTTTTGAATATTAACCCCAACTTGACTACTGAGAAAAACTAATTGTTGTTACAACTATTACAAAAATACAAAAAGGAATTTGCATGGGACTATATGGATATGAAAGGGATCCACCCTAACCTATGCACCCACTGTATTTATTTGAAGGATGGTTGCAAACCAGTTAGAAAATCACAGCACCACATGAACCTTGCACTGAAGGAGGTGGTGAAGGAAGAATGACAGAAACTCCTGAGTGCTAATTTTATTTATTCGATAACTGACAGTTAGTGGGTGTCACCTCTTGTCATTGTTCCCAAAAAGAATGGAAAGTGGAGAGTCTGTATGGATTACAAAGAACTCAATAAAGCCAAAAAAATGATTGTTTTCCCTAACCATTTATAGATCTGGTCCTTGATACCCTTTCCAGAAAGAATTTATTTTCATTCTTGGACAGATTTAGTGGCCACAATCAGATACAGATTACCCCAAAGGATCAGATGAAACAACCTTTACTTGACCTTGGGGAACCTTCACATACAAAGTGCTTCCTTTTGGACTCTGTAATGCGCTAGAAACCTTTCAAAGGGAAATACTGAGAATTTCTTATGAATTGTTGAATGACTGCCTTGAAATCTTCATGGGTGATTGTACACCATATGGAGATGCTTTTGAAATAGCATTAGTTAATCTAGAAAAAGTGTTGAAACATTGTGTATAGACTAATGTTTCTATGAGCACTGAAAAATGTCACATGATGATGGCTGAAGGGATCATGCTTGGACACTAAATTTATGTTGAAGGAATCAAGGTATACCCTGCAAAAATAGAGGTAATTCTAAAAATTCCAACCCCCAAAATGAAAAAAGAGGTACGTAGTTTCTTGGGGCATGCAGGGTATTACAGGAGATTTATAGAAAAAATTTAAAAAATTGCATCGCCATTATTTTCTCTTTTCATGAACGATGTCAACTTTTTGTGGATAGGGAAGTGTGAACAGGCCTTTTTAAAATTGAAATTTTGTGTGTCAGTAGCTCTAATCTTGCAAGGACCTAATTAGGAACTGCCATTTCACATCGCTACAGATGCATCTGATATTGCTGTAGGTGTGGTTTTGGGCCAACTAGAGGATAAGAAACCTTATGTTATTTACTACATAAGCAAAAATCTAACCCCGGTTGAGCTCAACTACACAGTGACCGAGAATGAGTTCTCAGCAGTTGTGCACGCCATGAATAAATTTCGACATTATATCACTGGGTATCAAGCATTTGTACACACTGATGATTTTTCCATTCATTTTTTAATGAATAAGCCAATTGCTAATGGTAGGATTATACGTTGGTTATTGTTGTTACAATAATTTGATATCACAATTGTCGATAAACCTAGAAAAGATAATGTAGTAGCTGATTTTATTTCTAGGTTAACTATTGATGAAAATTGCATTCCTACTGAGGATTCTTTCCCAGATGAATATCTCTTTTTTATTTCTACTTACTCACCTTGGTATGCAAATATAGCCAATTATCTTGTTGCATGGAAGTTTCCACAGTATTTGTCCTCCAAGGAGAAAAGAAAGATCATATAGCAAAGTGCTACATATACCTGGATAGATGGGAACCTCTATCACATTGGACTGGATTTTTGGATTAGACGTTGCATTAGAGAAGATGAGATCTTTGAAATCCTTAAAGCTTGTCATGAAGAACCTTGTGGAGGTAACTTCGTAGACAAACGGATAGGATACAAAGTCCTTTCAATAGGGTATTGTTGGCCAACAATATTTCAGGATTCCAAGAAGTTTGTGAAGGGATGTGATAGTTGTCAAAGTATGGGCCAACCATTGGAATCAGATGAGATGTCGTTACAACCCCAAATCATCTTAGAACCTTTTGAGAAATGAGCCCTAGATTTTGTGGGACCAATTAATCCCTCATCTAGACATAAATATGACATCTTGGTCTGCACTGACTATGTCACAAAATTGGTGGAGGCAAAGGCACTACCAGAGCCACAGAGAGGTTGTCTCATACTTTCTATTTGAAAACATCTTTGTCTAATTTGGCATATTGAGGGAGACATTCATAGACGGAGGGCCCGATTTCACATATCATAGGATTCAAGAGTTGATTGAAAAATATAAAATCCATCATACAATCACAACACTTTATCATACACAAGAAAATGGCCAAGTAGAAAGCACTAACAAGGTCATTAAGGGGATCCTTACTAATACTGTGGCCAATCACAAAATAAATTAGGCTCATAAACATCCAGAAGTATTGTGCCCATATAGAACTACATGGAGGAATACCACTGGATTCTCACCACATGAACTTGTGTATGGTAAAAACCACTTATTCCCCATTGAGTTCAAAATCAAGACATTGAGAACAACATTGCATGTCAATTTGGATCTGGATACAGCACAAAAGCATAGATTGAACCAACTCAATGAATTGGAGGAGAAACGGTTCGCTGTTATCCAGCAAACACAGATTATCCATCAACAGAGAGATAAGTGGCATGACAAATTCATTAAGAAGAATAAGTTCCAGAAAGGAGATTGGGCTCTTATATGACTTAAGATTTAAAGACTTCAAGGGTAAGCTCTGCACTAGATGGCTAGGTCCCTATGAGTCAGATGCAGTATTTGACAATGGGACTGTAATTTTGGTGACCATTGACAGTGCAAGGACACCATTTCTTGCAAATGGGAACCATCTTTGGTTATATCAAAAACCTGCTTCAATGGATTCATTTGTCAACATTGTCATAAATTTGGATCTTTAGATTACAAGAATAGGGGAAAGCCCCCATGTGCTGCAAAAATTCTAATTTTTCCAATAAGTGTAATAGCATAAAATAAACTACGGTTGGTGGCTATTACACCTTCAAACTCTTAAAAAATAATAATAATAATAATAATATGGTTGTGAAAACCTTTTTCGGGCACAAAAAGACACTTTTTGTAGCAATTGAAAACCACCATGTGGTGGTTGTTACACATTCTATAACAACATCTATTATTTCAAAGCAATATATTATTTCAAAGCATACCTTACGATAAGTGTTGTTACATGATATTTTCTTCTTTAATTTTTTTAAAAATTAATTAATATATATATATATTAGTCATCTTGCTTGTTACACTTGTAACAGTCGATGACTTTTAGAATAAATGAGATATTTTATTGTAATAAATAGCAGGCATCATTATGATTCTTGTCATCAAAGTTAAGTTCGTGTGTGTCACTACCGGAGATAGGTTCACGCATCGCGCCACCCATTACTTCTCCCCACATCACCCAGGTATGTCATATAAAGGTAATATTGTATTCACTTTCTTTGGTATTTATGGCAATTTAACATGACTTTTGATGACTAAGGATGGCTGTCACATTTAAACCGGGGGGGGGGGAGCGAATCATATTGTGACATGACCATCGCATGACTTGTGATTATTCAAAAAAACCCGCAATTAAGGCATGGTGACCTGGTAGTTATTGTTACTTAATGACCAATCATACCAAAAAGGGGAAGTGTACCTTCAACGAGACCTCCCGTAACCCAACATTAATCAGGAAAATGTATTGTTTGGTATGAACCATGATTGTGAAATCCTAATTTGAAATCCTCACCTATGCCACCCTACCACCCTACTATTTACCCTTGCTGGAGCACCCCATCCCCATTCAGAGTGCTTAGAGAGGTAGGAAACGAACAGTGCAGGCTGAAACAACTACGTAGTGTGCCAACTACCTCAGAACATCTAAAGGAAAGGAGAAGGAGGAGAAACAACACTAAATTTGCATAAGCAATGGGTGGAGCATAAATTCAACGTGAGCTAGATTCTATAGAAGCCTTGGAGAATTGCCTCGAAGCATGCCATATTTTCAAGGACGCAGACTGGTTTGAGTTCTTCTAGGGGTTGGAGGGATCAGATAGCGGTATTGCCATGGAATTTGCAAAGAATTTGGAGAGAAACCAGATGGAGGTTAGAGGGTTGAAGTTGGAGGTCACAAAAGACGTGATTGCTCGAGTGACGGAAATTACCAGTGGAAGGAAAGAGGTGGTTTAACAGGAATGTTAATGACCCCTTCCTGAAGGGGGATTTCCTCCAAGAGGAGGAGTCGTTGGTAAAGAAAGGGAGAGGGATCGACAAGGTGTCACTTCCCCAACCATGGGCTGATGTTTCCCTCTACCTCATCAAGTACATTACTTGTGAGGGAAGGGCAATAATTGTGTTCAATTACTACTTTCCATTGCTAAATCACTTATGGCATCAGAAACTGATCAACCTTCCCTACTTCTTGCTGGGAAACATTAGGCATATGACCACTGCTGTGAAAATAGTTGCGCATCCAAAAACATATGTCACCAACCATTGCCTTATCAAGCTCATTGTGTTGGACGCCTTGAGCCGCCAGGGTAGGAATTGGGAAGAATTCATGAGGAAGAAGGCCAAAACCACCTTCAGGAGGAAATCTGGGACAAATGAGCAAGCTCCAGTGGTGACAAAGGAGCAGCCCCAACATTTGACAGTAAGGCTTGGTAAGAGGTCAGTTGACAAACTAATTGGTGATAGGCGGTCGAAGTAGAGGATAAGGGTTAGTGGGCACCCAGAGTCCCCATCCATGTCAAAGAATAACAAAGGGGCACAAGAGCAGAAGGATGAGGAGAAGGCTCAACCAGAGGAACCTTCTTCACCTGGTAAGAGAAAAACTCAATCCTTACTATTAAGAATTGAAAATTATAAAAATAAAATAGAGATCTAAGGGAAAAACTAGCAGAGGGAAAGGTAGAGGCAAGAGCCCCAAGGCTAGACATTTTGGCTAAGGTCATGGACAGGGCCAGAAGGGGAGATGCCCCGGGCATTGTGTGCATGGCATATGCAGAGAAGCTACTAGTACCAGGGTTTAAATTTTGTGCAATAGAGACCACCTTGAGGGAAACACAAACTGAAATCTAGGAAGTTGACACACAAGAATCCATTGAGGATGTTGATATTACACAAGAACCAACAATTGAGATCGCGCATTCCACAAAAATTGATCAGGTAGTGGATACACAGGAACCCTTAGCTGACATTGTTGTTACACAAGAACCAACAGTGGATATAGAAGCCTACTTGGGGAAAAACAATATACAAAAGTTTGTGGATGACACTATTGTTACACGTAATCAGCAATGGGAATGGAAGATGATTGGGGAAATTTTAAAAGAATCCATTGACAAAGTTGTTGTTACACAAGAACCAACAGCCGAAGTGGAGCAGTTTCACGCTTAGGAGGTTGTTACACCATCAATTGATAGTGCATGTGGGAGAACAATGGGTCCTGATGAAGGATGGTGTTCTGAAAACATGTTGTTATTACCAGAGCTACAAAAATGGAAGCAACAGACACTCTCTCTACAAGAGGGGGTGATCTTGCTCAAGGCACATAAAAGGATGATGGATTCCCTTAGGGAGAAATGGCCAAAGGAAGAGTGGGAGAGAGAATGGGAAGCACGAAGACACAAGGAAACTATGAAGAAGAAGGATGAACAGATGTATCAACTAAATTGACATGTCTTGGATGTAATGGATGACAAGACCAAGCTCTGTGGCCTTGCCCTAAACCTACTAGAATGCAGGAAGTTGTCCTCATTGTATCTAGTGTTCCTTTGAGAACAACATGATTTATTTTAATTAGAAGTAGTTTTTGAGAATAGGTCTTATTTGAGTTCTTCAACCCATACTTTTCTTGAGATTTTTCACTCCTACAAATTTGATGACCAGAGCTTTTTTTGTGAGCTATGTTTTCATAATATCATGTGTGAGTATGCTAGCATGAATATGATAGAAAGTATCTTCTCCTATATGGGATATTTGCAGTTGTGGACCTCACTTTCATTTATGAGGGACCAGATTGAGTGGAATCCGTACATGAAATTAGCAGAAGCCGATGAAGAGAGAACAACATTGGGGGTCTGAGCTGAACCAGGGATGGTTTATGAACTCAGGTGAGGGTTTAGGCTATTCCTGAGCACTCCAAAGATCAGGCAACAGTCGATCGTCTATAGGAAAAGGATTGTGAGGATCTGCCTCAATCTGTATGCACAAATGAAAAGTCGAGCACTAGTAGGATATCTTAAACACACTGAGGCTTGTAGCACTGAGTTACAAGAAGGGGACCCTTTTGAGTACAAGAACTTTCTAGCTACTATTACATGGGCGCCCGAGTATGCTCAGATCGTGTAGACATTTGGGGCATTCTGGATTGGGCTCATATTTAAGTTTCCTTTGATTTGGTTGCCAATATAAGAGTATCAGCCAGAGTACCACCTATGTGGCTATGAAGAATAATCTTGGCCACGTCAATTGATGGCCATTCAAGGGTATAGAGCTCTGGGTGAAGACACTATTGGCACCTGCAATTTCACAGACTTGCATCGGGGGTATAGTAGGAGAAGCTAAGATTTGACATGCGGACATGCAGTTGCTTCAATTAGGGGGAGATAATGGGTGTGGCTTTAAACTATTTTATGCACCTTCTTTCCCCAGTTTTGATCCTTTTGTCCTCCAGGCCTATGACTTTACATGATTGAATCCCCTATTTTCTCACCTTTATAACCTATTCTATTGTCATGTTAATTTGTCGTATTTTACTGAATAATACAATGTTTTATTCCTTTTTGTGGCTAACTGGGGGAGCATTGAAAAAATATTTTCGAAATATCTTCTCATTTTCAAGTGTTTCTCATGAGAGCAAGGTTATGGAGCAGATAGGCATTGCAAATTAACTATAGAGAAGGGTAGAACAGTTCATTGTTAGACCTTGTATGTTGTTATAGGTTTTTGTTACACATTGGATGTTGTTCCAGGTTGTTGTTACACATTGGATGTTGTTAACGGATGTTGTTACACTATGTGCTGATACAAATGTCTGTTGTTACACCAAGGGTGTTGCTGCTAGTGATTGTCATAACATCACGAACTGTTATTCACTCATAGGATGTTGTTGCACCTAAGCTGGAAAATGTGCATACTATTCTAGATAACAACTATTGGTAGTAGGAATCTTCTATTTTGGAAGAAACAGACCCAAGTGGCTGCAATCCTAACTAATGTATATTTGTATTTAGAAATAGGTTGTAACTACTTTTATTTTTGATCAGTATGAGAATCGTGACATTCTCATGACTGATTTGTTTTCTAATTTCGGGTATGTAATAACTATAAAGGAACTAGATTTTCCATTTACAAGAGACGACATATAGAAAAGTATTATTATTCTCCTTCTGTAAGTCTGGAGTTATTCTTAATGTTAATCAGCACGGTGATGTTGTTACTACTCTTCAACTGATTCATTAATTACTTTTTTGTTATTCCTGCACCCTACTAAGGAGGAAGGTTCCTCCACTTTGGCAGGGACTGTAGTGACAGAGGTAGTGTAAATTCTAGTTTAGCTAATTGATTTATGGTTTCTTCTTGTTGTTATGCAAATTGTGGGTTACATTCACCGTTGTTTCAATTTACATTATGCTATTACATTGAGTTAATCGACAAAATGGTAGTAACCAGCTAGAGTAGATATTAGTCACTGTGTGGTGTGCCCTTACTTTGATAGTTCAAAAGTGTGATTCGATTCTGTAGAGTGTTTTTATGTCTACATGAATGGTTTGTTTTAGCAATTTGGTTCAACGACATCTTTTACTATTTTCTTCATTTTCTCATTCTTGGTTGTAGTGTGTTGGCACAAATAGTGTGAACTCCATTGAAACAACAAGAACTAACCTGGGTTGACAATTAAATGTTGCAGTCTTAGTCAATTAGGATTGATTAAGACAACACTACATTGAGGTTAGCCTCCTAACCCACAATCATCTGTCTTACCTTCTTAGGAGTACCTTTTATATTTTCTTGGGCCGTGATGGTAATATTTTGAGCATTCTATTTTTGTCCACTTCTCCTTGGCAACTTTGACAAGGATGTTCCTTGTCCTCCCTGAGATCCACTCTTTCGACTTCACCAATGACCCCTAGTGCTTGGAAGGCCTATGCCCATGGATTGCCTAATCATTTCCTTCAACCCCCGTTGAGTTGCAATATACGTGTCTAACCAGACTACCAATCGAACAGATCCCTCGACTTTTAGTCTTGGCAATCTCTCCAATTAATAAAACCTTATTCATTTAAAGATAATAAGAGCATGAACAAAATAACATTAAACCCAAGCCAAGTGAGAGTAGAGAAAGTCGTGATGGCCATCCTCCATTGGTTCTTTCTTCCCATTACCAGCATTTCATGCTCAGACATTACATGAGATAGATATAAGCCAAAGAAGGTTTGTCTCCACTACAGGGTAGAGCTAACCATCGATTCCTCAAACCACTTCCCATATACAAATACATCAACACATTGTGAAAGTAGCAACACATGTAGAGTATAATCACAAGTCATTTTAACCAAATATAGAAACAACCATTCCAACTAGGTAGTAAATCCTTCCCACATAGACAAGGAGCCCAAATTATATAATACATTTCCATTCAGAGCAGTAAGATACCATAATAAATGGATATCTGCTTTGAAACAAAAATTTAAAGATAAAATTGAGCCACACATACATTCTCATCAGACGAAGAGATATTACCAAGTCACACAATCACCCATTCGAAGTAGGGGGGAGAAATATTACAAGCAACATTCACAATAACAATTTATCGTGGGTAGGGATGAAAGAAAAAAACATGACATACCTTGTTACCAACACCATGAAGCTGACCCAAACGACCTCCCACACATGCAGCCTCCCTACCAAGCTTACCACGATAAGGGAACACAAATTCCTCCCCACATCTCTCGAGACTATGATATGCCAAATCTCAATTGCATGAAGTATGGTACAAGCACTCACCACCTGGAGGGTTATTTCTCAACGACAAATTAATGTCTTCCTTAATTTCTCCCACACCTCCTCTCATCGCGTCAACTTGATCACACATACCCTGTGACTATTGGAATTTCCCTTCTGTATTATCTTCCATCCAATAACCAATAATGAGAGTCCCAAGTGGGATGGTGAATTGGAGTGCACCCCGATCAAGAAAAATAATTCATTGTATTAATTATAATGTTCATGGAAAATTGTTATATCGTTTTAGTAAATTATGTATTCAACAAGATGAAACAATACATGTAATTAGAAAAACACATGCTTCTTCAATTTATGGTCATATTGGTGTAGGATAAACAATAGCTCAGTTGGAATGTTATTTTTATTGACTTCATATGAATAAAATTGTCAAAATATGTAAATGGATGTGTCATGAGTGCTACTAGAAAACCAAGTAATAAAAAACTAGGTTTGTTAATTCCACTTACTATACCATCTCATCCATGGGAAATTGTGTCTATGGATTTTTTACGAGGTCTACCAATGTCTAGAAAAGGACATGATTACTTCTATGTATTAGTGGATATATTTACAAAAAAAGTGTGTCTTGATGCCTTGTAAGAAGTAGGTCACAAGAGAGAAAATTACAGATATATTATTTTAAAATATTTACATTCATTTTGGCTTGCCCACATCCATAGCTTATTATTGTTATTCTTACTTCCATGTGAAATTTTGGTCAACATTGTGGAGATTAATTGACACCAAGCTTCAAAAAAGCATTGTGTTATATCCATAAACCGATGGGCACATAAAACAGGTCAATGGGATATGATGCATCTACTCCAATTACATATTATCAAGCATATTAGGCTTTGGAACGGGTAGTTTCATTATGCAGAACATGCTTATAACCATACCATACATTCTTCTACATAGAGGTATCCTTTTGAGACATGTTTTGGATATTTTTCTAAGTCTCCTTTAGACTTCATTTTTGGGCAAGACTAGCTGGTGGATGGACATAATGATGTAGACAAATCCATGAAGTTCTTCTAGAACGTCCAATTAGTTCATCAAGTTGTACATGGAAAATTCGAGAAGAGCCAAGTTAAGTATAATGATAGGCAAGAAATACATTGAGTCGATCATCAATTTCCATGTTATTAATCAAGTTTGGTTATATATTAATAAATAAAATCTTGAAGGTGAAGGTAAGAATTTAAAACCAATCGGGTATGGTGCATTTAAAACCAATCCCTACAATTATAAAAATGGCTTTAAGACTCTTCAAGATGTATCAATACACCAGTATTCTTGACATGGTTAAAACCCTCAAAGAGGGAAACAGTCCATGGCCTGAGCCAATGTGGCCCCTTCAGGAAATTTATTAATAAAAGAAAAAAAAATTACATAAGCTTCTCTCATGAACGGTCACCCTACAAATGACCCTTCATGCTCTTTAAATAGAGACGATGGACCAATCAGGTGTTAAGACATTGATCAAGTGTCAGTAATACCGAGGAGAGTATGAACCATCAGATCACTTCATGTCTAAAACATATCGTGATTTTCGAATTGTAAGTTACAAAAGTACATAGTGAAGAAACACACTTTACCTAACTCTACAATAGAGCAAGTTATACTTAACTATTTCCTATGTATCGGAATATCCTAACGCCCCCCATAAAAACAACTTGGGATAGGATTGAAGGATGTACAAAAATGACACAAAAAAGGAGAAGGAAGGAGGCATTAGCACTTATCCCCCCTTAGTGACAACTTCTTGAACTCCAACCATAAATCGAAGTTTAGTAAAATTCACCTCTGTGAGAGCCTTTGTAAAGATGTCTACAACTTGATTGTTGGCTGAACAATATTTCACTTCAATAACATGGTCATGAATGAGCTTGGTGATGAAGTGCATGTGTATTTCAATGTGTTTGTTGTGCTAATGTTGGATTGGATCTTTGCATAGTTGAATGGCACTTTGACTATCACACCAAAGTGTAGTCAGATGTTACTATTGAAAGCCAAACTCTAACAGGATCTAACGAAGCCACGGGGCTTCCTTACTAGCTTCTACGGTGCCATGATACTCTTCTTTTGTTGAAGAAAGAGAAATGGCACTCTGTTTCTTGCAAGCCGATGTAATAGGTCGAGAACCAAGAGTGAAGACATAACCTGCAGTAGACTTCTGATCATCAGGGTCACCAGCCCAATCGGAATCAGTGAAACCAACCAATAGAGGAGATGCTTCTGCACTATAATGAATCCCAAACTGAACTATACCTTGAACACAATGAAGTATTCTTTTAGCTACTTTCGAATGACTTTCATGTGGGTTTTGCATAAACCGAGAAATAAGGCCAACAACAAAGGAAAGGTTGGGACGAGTATGGGTTAGATACAAAAGTTTTCCTACAAGCTGACAATATAAGGTAGCATCAACTTAAGGGGAAGTACAAGTGACTGAAAATTTGTCTCTAGATTGAAATGGAGAAGGGGCTAGCTTACAGTCTTCCATGTGAAAGTGGTGTAGAAGATCATAGGCATACTTGGATTGTGAAAGGGAAATACCTTCCTTGGATTGCAAGACTTGAAGACCAAGAAAATAATGCAAGTGTCCTAAGTCTATCATTTCAAACTTATTTTTAAGGTTAGACTTCACATGGTTTATAAGGTTGGGATCACTACCAGTAAGGATAAGATAATCAACATAAAGTACAAGAATGATAAGAGACTTACCCACTTCCTTGGTGTAGACAGTATTGTCAGAATGACACCTAGAAAAGCCAATATCTAAAATAAAGTTATCCATTTTGGCATAACAAGCCTGAGGGGCTTGCTTGAGACCATAAAGGGATTTCTTAAGCTAACATACAAGGCTGGAGTCTGTTTGTATAAAGCTAGGAGGTTGTTCCATATAGATTTCTTCATGCAAATCCCCATGCAAGAAGGCAGATTTAACATCGATCTAATGGACTTCCCATTTAAAAGAAGCAAGAAGGGGAAGAACAAGGCAGATAGAGTTCATTTTGGCAATAGGGGAGAAGGTTTCAGTATAGTAAATGTCTTCAACTTGTGAAAAACCCTTAGCAGCAAGACAAGCTTTATGTTTATCAACTTTCCATCTAGATCAAAATTGGTTTTGTAAACTCATTTGCATCTAACAAGTTTTCGTCCCTTTGGAAGAGGAACAAGATCCCATGTATCATTTGCCAATAATGAACAATATTCTTCCTTCATAGTTGTGTCCTAATCTAGATGGCTTGAAGCTTCTATAAAGTTTTCAGGATCATGATTCACTGAAGCTTGAGCCCGTAAATAAGAGGCTCTATCGAACTGAGAACATGTACGTCATTGATTTGTAGGATCACCTACAAGAGCACCTACTACATCCCGAGTAGCATAGAACCATTTTGGAAGCTGATGAGCTGAAGGAGGATCCTGAGAAGGTGGGGGAGGATTGTCATCCTCGTTGTCATCATCTGAAGAAGAAATGTTTTTAAAAGTAGAAGGGATAGAGAGAGCTGGCACATCCACCGAACTAGGCTCGTAGGCATATACATTTTCAGCAAACATTACATCTCTTCTAATGATAACATTTTTGGACTTAAGTGGAATAAGTATATATCCTTTAACATCTTTCGAATATCGAACAAAAATACACTTTTCACTCTTAGGCTGTAAATCTTTATGTTTCTCATCTGGAATATGGGCCCATGGTTCACTTCCAAAAACACGAAAGTGACTTATATCTAGTTTAATTGAGCTCCATGCTTCTTTTGGAGTGATATTCTTTAAAACCTTAGTAAGAGTGCGATTTACTATGTAATTTGCACAGTTAATTGCTTCTGCCCAAAACTAAGTCCTTTAGATTGAAGCGTACAATTATCCATTTCCTTTAAGGTGTGATTATTCCTTTCAGATACACCATTTTGTTGTGGAGTATATGGAACAATATGTTGCATTTGAATTCCATACTAAGTGCAAAAGTTGATGAATTTTTTGTTAACATATTCTCTGCCATTATTAGATCTTAGCTTAAGAATTTGATGTCCATATTGTTTCTCAACAAACTTGGCCCTAAAGGGAAAGAACATGTTAAATACTTCACTCTTGAGTTTTAAGAAGTATACCCAAGTGCGCCTAGAGAAATCATCAATGAAAGTTAAGAAATACTTGTAGCCAGAGAATGAAACAACTGGAAGCGGACCACATAAATCACTATGCACAATCTATAAAGGGGATGAAGCGTGCCAAGAGGCACGTTTTTCAAAACTATCTTGATGATGTTTTTTGAGTACACATTCAAAAGAAACACCATCTCTGCAAGATACCATAGGAAGACCTGTCACCATATTTTATTTACATACAGTTTGAAGGGAGCAATAGTTTAAGTGACGAAATCACTCATGCCAAATTTTGCTCACTTCATCATTATGAGAAAAAAATATCGAGTGAAGAGTTGATGACCCACAGTTGCTAAACTTATACTACCTTGTAGAATCATTAGCAATGCCAGTAGCTAAAATCTATCTAGGATCTCTTAGGTCCTTAATTACAACATCATGAGGTGAGAATTCAACAATTTTACCTTCACCTGAATGAGTTATATGATATACAGATAGAAGGTTGCAGGATAAGGTTGGAACACATAACACATCATTTAATTGACCATTGTTTAGATGAATAGTTCTAGTCCCTACAACACTAACAGATCTATCATCACCAACATATATATTTTTGGTGTTACAATCATTTAAAGAAGAAAACATGGCTTTGTTTTTAGCCATATGATAAGAAGTTCCAAAATCAATGAGCCACTCATGAGAATGAGAAGAAGAAGACACATTTAGTGCATATCCAGATAGAGATACTTGAAAACCACATGCAGAAAGTGTTATTCCTGAAGATGAAGTTGAAGTTGAAGAGTGCTCCAAATGGATGTTATGTTTCTTCATTGCTGCTTCCAAGGCTTCCATCTTCTTAAAGCATTTGGATTCTAAGTGGCCATCTCAATTACAAAAGTGGAAATTTCTATCAATCTTCTTCCCTTTGTTTTTATTTGCCTTATCATTTTGTTGAAATGATTTTTCATTTTGAGACTAAAATTTCTTAGGACCCTTGTTTGGTTTAGGACCATTCTTTTTAGGATATTTCTTCTTAGGATTCTTTGAATTTGGTTGTTGCTCGATGGCTAAGGATTTCTTAGAAGAGTTTTCAGGATTAAGAAGACCAAGATGTAAGAGTTTTTCTTGTTCTCTTATTAAAGAATCACAAAAGGCATCAAAAGAGGGGGACTTGTAGTCTTGTCCTTGAGAAATAAATGCTTCTCTAGTAGAATGGAAGGTGGAAACAAAGACAGAATAGGCGGGTCCCAACTTAGTAAGAATGGAATAGATAATGCTATCATCTTCTTTCTTAACATTAACACCCTCCAAGAGAAGTATAAGGTTCTTGAACTTGGATAAAAAATATTCAATGGAAGAAAAATTATTGGGGTCCAATGTAAGCAACTCATTTTTGAGTTGATGGGCTCTAACTTCATTTTTAATTCCAAAAACTTTAGTGAGTTGCTTCATTTCTTCATTAGGGGTATCAAGTTCTGCGATATGGAATCTAAGGTTTGGAGAAATAGACATTCCTATTAACCCACGTGCTTGTTCTTGCCTATTTCCCCATTTGGTTGCCTTATCTTCATCTTTAGGTTTTGTTTCTTAGCGTGAGGCTATTCTGTAAAGACCTTTACTTCTAAGTAAATCCACAATGTAGGACGGCCATTGGAAGTAGTTCCGCAGTCAAGAATAACTTGGCATGGACTTTCTATTTTAATAGAAATTGAAGTTGTAGATGTTGAAGTTAAGTGTTCTAATGGAAATATCTCGAAAAATTAGGCTGATTCAAAAAAACAACTCTAAAAATGGCTTCCAGATGAAGACGTTATAGATTTTTGAAGAAAAGCTGTTGAATATGCCGATGAAATGCATGAATGTCCAGAACTGAATGATAATGTTATATTTAAAAAAATCTCCCCCCTTTCCAAAATTAATCTAATTAGCTCACTTTAAAAAATATTTTATATGACTCACTTTTATAAATAAGTGAGTCACTTTTACAATGGTACTTTATGAGCTACCCACTAAATTGTAACTTAAATAAAAGATATAGAGACTTTAAAATTATAAGTGATTCACTTTTTATATGGGTGATAACGCTTTTACATAAAGTAACTTTAAAACATAAGCTACATGTGCTTTTTGAAAAAGTAACTCAACAAAAAGAAAGACTTGAACCCAAGACCTCTATTCTCATAAAGTAACTTTGGACCAAGTGAGCTAGTTTAAAAGGTTAGTAATTTTTTGGAAAAGAGGAATGGGTTTTTTTTTAGTCATTGAAGCTTTGGGGTGTGTACTTACTTCAAAAATCTCTTTTTTCCTACAAAATAAAAAATCACACAACCCAACACGAACATGCAAAAAAAACCAAACCTTATGGCTTGAAGTTGGCATTCGTCGGAAACTATATATTTTTCTCAATGTTTTTTATTTTCCTAGATCACACTAAGGCATAGCAGAAAAGAGCATACGGATGAGAAAAATTATTCCTTTATGTTTCTAATTTGCCCAGATCGCACATAATCACAGGGAAAAGAGCATATGTAGAAATGAAATGTATAGATCTGGTAATAAAAAACATAGAGCTAAATAAACTGAAATAAACAGGGAGATTAATAATTAAAACTACAAATAAAGACTTTATACCTCTAGATCTTAAAAATGAAGTAGCTAGGGCTACCAAAAACCTTTTCGCGTGAAACGAAAGGGGTTTCTTACTGGAACATGTGCTCCTAACATAATATAGCAGTCCTCTTGGCCCGAAAACAGTAAAAAATAGTAGACCTAGGAGACCACAATCAGATGTAGTTGTACCGGCTTTGGATTTGGATCGCCAACTGATGCAGCCCTCAAATAGCTCTGATACCATGTAGGAATTTACAGGGTAAGTTCCTCAGATAAAACAATAAAGGAAACCGCTCACAAACAGATCACATATCAATACACCAATATTCTTGACGTGGTTAAAACCCTTAAAGAGGGAAATAGTCCATGACTTGAGCCATCATGGCCACTTCAGTGAATTTATTAATAAAAGAAATAAAATTTGCGTAAGCTTCTCTCATGAATGGTAACCCTACAAATGACCCTCCATGCTCTTTAAGTAGAGATCATGGACCAATCGGGTGTTAAGCCACGGATCAAGTATTAGTAATACTGAGGAGAGAATGAACCGTCATATCACTTCATGTCTAGAACATATCGCAACCATTGGATTGTAAATTACAAAAGTACATAGTGAAGAAACACACTTTACCTAACTCTACACTAAACCAATTTATACTTAACTATTTCCTATATGTCGAAATATCCTAACAATAATAGGTTTGAAAAAAAATTTCATGTAAAAGAGAATTTTGATTTATTGCTTTGTATCTTTTAAATGCATCAGATGCTAAGAGGCATGAACTTGGTAAAAAACTTGTTATATATATTTATTATTGTTGTTTACTTTGCAATTCCTTCTTTTAAATTATCATTAAACGTTATTAAGTCCATTTAATTAGCAAAGTTCCATGCAACGAAAATTTAAGCACTTAATCTTGTATCACATAATCACTAAGATAAAAAAAAAAACAAAGAGTTGTACACTAGTTAAAGTGTTTTAATATTAAGTAAAATATTAAAGTATTTAAAAAACATAATTCCAAGAGTTAAAGTGATTTAATATTGAACTTTTTGAGGATTTTTTTTTAAACATATTTTTTTTTATTATCTTATATTATTAAATTGAAAAGGAATTTTTTATTATTCAATATGGGTGTGATTTATAATTTATTACCAAACTAACATGTAATATTCAAAAGGATATTAACAACCAAAAAAATTGTTTCAATATTAATGTAGTAAATTATTCAAGCTCTAATTGAATATATATATATTATATATATATAAATACTAAAATTAAAAAAATATTATTTCGTATATTAATGTTTTTCTTCATCATAGCATGAGTGTAAGGTGTAATTTTATTAGTTCTTAACATGGAATTTTGATGCAAGTGTATAGGTCGAGTACAAGGTATAAAGAATTTGGACAGGAGTTTATCAATGTGATGGTATGGTTAGATGGTAATGCTGAGAAAAAATATGAAATGTTTTTTCAAGAAATTATAAATATTTAATTTAAGAGTGAGCTTTGATTTTTTTAAAATATGTTGGAGAAGTTATTTTATGTTGTAAATATAGTTTCAGTTTCCCTTGTTTTGTGGAGAATGGGAATCAATTCATTTTCATGACCCTTTGTTGTGAAAGTCGGTTCTTTTGGGGAACAATAAAGAACAAGTGTCTAGAAGCTCTTAAGGGAGGAGAAGAAGAGGAACTCATTGCTTCCTTTGTGTAAATATAGTTTTGAAGTTTGCAAACACGCCTATACCTTCAAATTTGTGTGAATTGACAAGGTACTACTGTGTGAATGGCGTAAATATACAACAATTTTGATTGTAAGTTGTATGATTGTTAAACGGCTTGAAATTGAATTGAACTCTGCAAATTGATTTATGTTGTAAAATATTATTAATTCATATTTTATTTTTGCACACTTGATAATTTTGACATTGATCATTTTCCAAGAGCCTTTAACTTGTGAACCGGTTTATATGAAGAAATTGAACCCTTGTGGCTTCAGTTGTTGCGTGTGATATTCCATTTACCTTTTGTATTTTTCGGGTATCAACTTAAAACATTGTAGAGGAATGTCCCAATGTGTCTAGGAGCAAGGAACGTGTGGTATTTACAATGATCTAGGTGATATTAAATGAAAAATAGTACCTTGTTTTGGAATATCATCACACTTTTCTTTTTTACTGGTGATTTTCTTTTTTGATTAGAAAATTTATATTAGTACAACAAACCCTAGTGAAGAAGGAAAATTCAAATTGTTTACTGTGTCAAGGAGTAGGTCAGGGACATTGAAAGTCAATTATTAAAAGGTGCGAGTCAATTCATCTTACCAGATATTGTCTTCCTAGAAACAGCCAATCCCCCTGTGCTCCTAGTTTCATTCTCCCATGGAAGTCAAAAGGTATATATATATATATATATATATATATATATATTATATATATATATATATATATATATATATATATATTAATTATATTTCATTCAAAGGTGAAACATTAGTTAATATCTGAGATCTAGTGTCTGTACTATAGTCTGAGAGAGATGTTCTTGTGGGAGGATATATGAGAATAAGGTTGTACATTGAATATGGGCTTCATCTCATGTGTTGAGGTATATGTTGAACCTTCAAATTGTTCTCTTTTTGACAACGCATTTTACCTTTTCTCTTCCTTTTGTTGCATAGTTTCACTTCATTCCATCTCATTTATAATTTAAAAGGTCATCCATGTGATGTAAATATCAATAAAAAGGTAATCATCTATCAATAGCTCAAATTCTATGTTTCCTTTATCATATTAGTTTAAACCACACTATAACTACCATATTATGCACTTTTTGTAGCTAACTTTAATTTACATAGCCAAATCCTACATTTTATAGGTTTGCACATGTTAAAAGATAACCAAGACACATCAATAATGTCCAAATCCCACCTACATGGACATCCACCTACTAGTCATAGTTGGAAGCTCACTGGATGAGTTAATCTTATTAGTTAAACTTGAATTCAACATGGCTATGGAATATTGGTCTTGTGAAGAGTGTCAAGTAACCAACTCTACCATCAAGTGAGCATGTAAAATATTAGGAGAGCCAGATCTGAAAGACTATGATTTTAGCTGATGATGTGTCAATAAGGACCTATCTCATGATTGGCTCCTTCAATAGAAAATCTTGAGATATTAATTCCTATTTTTATTTAAAATTTTAGATGTTGAACTTAGTACTTGTTTCTCGACAATATTTTCCTAAACTTTTTAGTCTCGAAGACATTATAAAAAAATGTTTCATTTTGGAAGCGAAGGACATGTGGTGTGCACTTTGTTTTCACATTTCAATTAATACAAGCTTTTGTTCATGGAAAACGTGTGATCGTGTTGTCAATTCAAAGTCTTATGATCTGAGTTTTTAAACATATCGCACTCACCAGATGGACCCCCCGAGGATGTGGGAGAGATATTTTAGATGTTTTTCATGGTTTTGATTTAAATTCTTTCATTCTTAGAATTCATTTCCTTAAGTGATTTAGTTCAGTTCAATGCTACTTTTTTCTTTAATGATTTGCCTTTTAAATTAGAATTTCACGTATTTTCCTTTGGTTTTTTCTAGGTCGAGTCTCAAATTTAAACACCGAAAATACTTCCTTTAATTATCTTCTCTGCCTAGTCTCAAATTTAATTGGTTTTCTTTGATTAGTTTCGGGTTTATGCTTCATAGATCATGACTAGTTATGGTTCTAAATAGATCATGACTAGTTATGGTTCTAAATACACACATTAGTAATCTTTGAAGCTTTTACACTTAAAATATTGTCAACAGTTCATTTCTTTTTTACCACTGCATTTTTACCAGTTTCAATTTCAAGTTTTGTAGAATAGTTATGATTTCGGTTTGATAGTTAGATTTCCTTTATAGTTTCTTAGATTAAATTTGTTTTAAGTTTCATAAATCAGTTTTAGAATAGAATTTCTTCAAAGTTACTTAGAATTAAAAAAAAATCCAAGTTCAATTCTTTAGATTTCATTTAGAAAGTTCATAAAATAAATTTCATTTTCAAGGCCAATAGAATAGGCTTTATTTCATGTCCAATGTAGTATTTTTCATTTCCTTGTCTCATAGAATAGATTTTGAAGCTTTCATATCAGTATATTTTACTTTGAATTCAGTTAATTTCCAAGCCTTGAATTTGATCGAGGCCTCTAACACAGAACGTGTTTATCCCTACTGAGATCTTGTCATAAATATATTTACTTTTCATCTTGTAATTAGAATATTTTCATTTCAATTAAAAGTTGATTTCCTAGAAAATATAGTGTAAGTGTACTTCACAAGTTCAAAAACCTTGGATTAATGAATTAATGTGAATAATTCAATTGAATTAAGTTACCCAAAAAATTTGGTGTCATTTCCAGGGAAGTATACATAGGTTTCTAATTTTAACCTATAATGCCTTTCAATTTAAATAACTCTATTTAGAGGGAGTGGTAAGATGAGAGGTAAGAACCTGTGCATCACAATTGCGGGGTTCTCTCTAAATTAGAGCTATCACAATTGCATTTCATAATTGTTTCATTCATTATTTAGAGGCTTAATTAATTCATATTAAAATCATTCAGGATGCATGTACAAAGAACGAGATTCTAGGGGTATATTTCTAAGTAGAGGACGTGGTTCAATACCAACATCACCAATCACCTTGCTAGACCATGTAGTGCTAGACCACCTTCCAATACATGCATTCCATCATTTGCAAGTAGAAAAAGACTCCCTGAAATGCATAGGTTAGAAATTTAATCTAGGGACTCACCAACTTCATCTACAAAAGTTGTAGTTGAAGATCCTACATCCCCAACTGAAGGAGTCATATGTATTTCCTCAAAAGGTGAACAACCCATAGGACATGAGCTACAGGTACCTAGTGAGGAAGAAGTAGAAGAGGAAAAACTTTATGAATTGACATTAATAAAGGAACCTGAGGAAGAATAGTTATAAAACACTATCATTGAACCTTATATTAGCTTTGGAAAATCTACAATAATAGGTGATGAAGGGGAAGTACAAAATGGAGAGGAAGGACCAATAATTGGTGGAGGAAGAGGTAGAATAGGAGAAGTTGGTAGAGGGGGTCGAGGTGGTAAAGGTGGAAGGGGAGATGAGGGAGACTTTCATGAAGAGGATCTAATTAGAGGACATTTTATTTTAAAACGTTAACATTGATTTTCCATGTCATAATGTGTAAGCCAATCAAAATCCTGATGGCATCTCGGAATGAATTCCAAGTGGGTGGGGCTGAAAATAGTGAGCACATACTTTCATCCTTATGCTTGCAGTAGGTTTCCCACCAGTCTTTGACATGGGGGACTGCTTTGAGAAGAGCAAAAGTAATCTTTTCCCAACTGGAAAAATTATGAACAGAAAAATACCCATCTAGTAGATTTAACCATTTATCTACGGCATTTGTGTCTATTTGACCCTCGAATATGGGGATTTCAAAATTAACTTGTACCTTAATGGATGTGGCGTATCCAGAGTAGCTGTTGGAAATCGATGCGTCGCCTCTAGGTAGCCGCTGAAGGATCTGGGCAAAGTTGTCCATCATCACGTTCCTTTGTTGCTCGAGGGCTTCTTCGAGCAAGCTTTTGATAGGATCTCCTACTCCCTCATCTTTCTTTTCATCCACCATGGGAGGCCATCGGGATTTGCGAGGCTGGTCTTGCAAAGGTTCGACCAATTCAAGCCCTAACTCCTTATATCTCAACCTCGTTGGGGACATGCAAAGAAAAACAGAGAAAAAGTAGACCGCTCTGATACCATTGGTCCAGATTTAAATAGGAACACAACGGATTATAGAGATAACCATAAATACAGATATGCAGTGGAAATAATACTTCATTTCATTAATGTAAAATACTGAAATATGCTAACAAATAGAAATAGAAATAAACCAGCTAGGGCGATGATAGCTTATCTCTGAGAAGAGATGTGGAGGCTACATGCCTCTGAACTGTGTTACAATGAGGCTCGAAGACCTATTTATTGTTTAGAAACAATGGAAAACCCTAAACATCCAAAAACCTAACCTTATAAGATGAAACACCAAACTGTGGGCCCCGTTTTGGGTAAATTGGTACATCAACTTCCCAGGGTCATAACTTTGGCACCTGATCTCTATTTAATGCATACAATAGCTCGTTAGAAAGATCTATCCGAGAACTATAACTTTGGGAAGAGCAACATCACTCCATCAACCCACGTTGCTTCCAAGTTTCCCAAAAAAACATTGTTTAAGGCCTCAAAACGGCTTTGGAAGTTCATGACCCGAAAAACTGTGAAAAATAGTAAATTGTGCTACAATTACGGAAACTGAAAAACTGAAATAAATAGTTGTGGGGGTCTAAGTGGGATAGATGGGTGGCCACCAACATCCACCTAGATCACACACTGTAAAAAGCTACGCGTCAAGAAATCCCTCCTCCAAATTAGTGGGTTCTTCCTCCGTTTCAATGCGCAACAAATGGTCTGGTCCCACATTTAGTCATCCAGGCTTCACAATAAATTTAAAATAATACTCCTGGAACAATAATAACTACCTACAGATTTCCCC
>APFE030974867.1:82926-98410 GCA_000404065.3 Pinus taeda | reverse complement strand
CCCCCCCCCCCCCAAACATAGGCTTATTGACCAAGTATTTCAACACATAATGATCCGTATAAATTTTAAAATGTCTACACAACAAATAGTGTCTAAACTTCTGAAGCACATATACCATGGCTAATCCTTTACGCTCAATGGTGGAATAGTTCATCTCAGCCTTGGATAACCTCCTACTTGAAAACGCTATAGGATTGTCCAAGTCTCCTCTGTCGTCCTATGTCAGTATTGTTCCTAGTGCTATACATGATGCGTCTACATGTACATGAAAATCCTTCTTCCAATCCAGGAATAATAAAATTGGCGCGATGACCATTTTTCCTTTCAGCACATCTAAGCTTTTATGACATTCCTCGTTCCAATAGAACTTGACATCCTTTTTCAACAACTTCTCCATAGGCGTGGTGATCTGGGCATAGCCCTTGATAAACTTCCTATAGTACCCAGTATGTCCCAAGGTTGTGCACAACTGTTTTACACTCGTCAGCACCTCCAGGTTAATTATCACTGCGATCTTCGTAGGATCTACCATCACTCGCTATCTGCATACCACATGAGCTAGAAAAGTCCCAAAAGGGACACAAAATAGACATTTCTTCAGATTGAGCACAATTTGGTACCTTCGAAAGGTATCTAGCATCAAGCACAAACTTTCCACATGGCGTTTTACTAACCCAAACACAATCTAGTCATCAAATTACACCTCCAAAAACTTATGAATGAAGTCTTTGAATGCACCAATGACTACACGTGAAAAAATTGCGGGTGCATTCTTTAATCTGAAAGGCATCACGATATACTGAAAACATCCCCATTTAGTCGTGAAGGTCCTCTAGCTTCTATATTTAGGTGCGATTTTGATCCGATGGTACTCAGAAAACCCATCAGTGAAGGAGTACGCTTCCTAGCCACCTACATTATCCAATACCTCGTCAGTGAACAGAGTCGGGAAAGGATCATGCACACAAGCGTTAGTGAATGGAGTCGGGAAAGGATCATGTATGCAAGCATCATTCAACTTTCTAAGATGTACACATATCCTTATTTTATCCTTCTGCTTCTTTTCCTATACCACCATTGGGCTCACCCAATCAGATACTTCTACAGGCTCAATGATGTCTATCGCAAGCATCTTATTTAATGCTAAGTAGACCTTCTTCTTATACTTCGGATTGAGATGGTAAGATCTTTGCTTAACCGGCTTCGCGTCAGGTTTTAACGTGATCTTCACAACGCCCAGGTCTCCTGTTATCCCCTTTAACTCTGTAAACTTAGTAGGGAACAAATCTTGGTATTCACAGAGCAATTATCTGACCTTATCTATCGTCGCATCATCCCAGTAATCTCCAATATTCGTGAATATGGGCTCCACCTTTGTACCAATATTTACCTGTTTAGTCTTTAGCAGCGTAGTTATATCAGGATTCTCGATCGGCAGTCCCTTGACCTCGTGGTGACCCTTGATTTCAGGAATATTAATCTTTCGTGGGTCCTCGTCTTCTTCTTCAATTGTCACGTTATAGCATTCCATCGCGTGGCTCAGCTAAGTAGTCCAATCAGGTTGAATCAGATCCAAAGGATCCTGCGGTATCCTAAAGATCACTGCTTTAATTTCTTTTAGTGCTTCGTCAATACAATCAAACCCATCTTCAAAGCTAAATGTCATTATGAACCTTTCGTGCAAAATATCCCATTCGCCTGTGCCATGGCGAAGCTCTATCTCCAAGTACCAATTCATCGGGATGACAACCAAGGTATGACAAAACAAGTGCACCCATTTAGGTTGGGGCTTCGCGTCATAGGCCTTAGCCCATTTGACCAAGTGTGCACACAAATCATCCTTCCAGCCATACTTGTATGTTACTCATACCTTCGGCTTCCCAAAGCATGTTCTCATCATCCTCCTACACTCGCACCAATCATCAAAACTACCCTTGCGCGTGCCCCACCATCTCATGGGCGTAGTGCACAGTGCCTAGTCCAAAGCCTGGAAGAGCTGCTTCTCTAGTACTTCCCTCTCAAATGCATCCAAAAACACATCCACATCATTCAAGCCATCATAAGTGGGTAGATTTTGTACCTCTGATGACACACAGTGTAACGACTGGGTTATCATGTTACATCTCAGCGTAGTTACTTCATGTAGCTGATTCTGCCACTACTCTAATTCTTCATCTAAGTCTGAGGTGCAGGAACTCTTGCGATCCCATGTAATTCAACCATCCACTATCGAATTCACCCAATCTTGGTCTTGCATTGTTATTTTATATATGCAGTCCAAATCGTCATCACTCTCGTAATTACAGATCGGTTCAGTATAGCGTGATCCTTTAGCAGGATCTAGGGGTATTTTTACATGAAGAGATTTATTTTCAAATATCATCTTTCGCTTCTGTAGGTTGATTACCCAGTTCATGTCACTAGCCCAATCAATGCCAAGTAGCATAGGGTAGGGGTTGTTGTCATCCACAATTTCTATCACTTCAAAGTTAACCAATGCGCTCACACCTTCAATATCTATAGTTACTCCTTGCAGCTGTCCCATGGGGATGATTTTCTCCTAATTTTCCATTCTTAACTGAATCAGAGACCACTGCAGCATGGGTCTCCCTATTCGCTCCCAAGTCTACTTCAGCAAAACGTTCGCGTCTGACCCCAAATCTAGAATAACCTGATCCATTTCATATTCTCCTATCTGCACGGTGAGTCTCATCTCACACCCTGTCCTTGCCTTATGCTTACCAATATTCTATACTACACGCGGTTCACCTAAAGCATTTCCGACGCATCTATTTATAAGTTATTATAACCCCTTCACAGCATTGTTATTGTGCAGCAGCTTCATGCAAGTCTCTAAAAAGGTCGTAAGCATATAAGGGTCCATTTCTTGAACAGGCTTATCCCAACTCCTTGAGGTAGAGGCCTCAGTGAAGCTTTTTTTTTCTTCCATGAACATTTCGCGTGCGTGCCCCAAATCAAATTCATCCTCCTTAGCCAGAGCTTTATGAACCCATGCGATGTCTTTGAGTTGTTTCCCCTTATCGTCGCCCGTTGCAATTCCACTTCGAAGAAATATATTCACATTTGGATCCTCTTCGTGAGGGTGAGCCCTCATCATCTACAGGTTCTGAGTCAGTTGCAGTGGTATCACCCCTTTGTCATTTGTCCTCGCTATCAGTGTAGGATAGCCCTCCGTCTCATTATCAAACTGAGTACACTATTTGCACGACAGATGTGTTAGGTTAGTGTATTCATGGGCATAGAGTCCTGGTCCTCCAAAATTCTAACAGATCACTTGTCCTTGACCGTTTCTAGGTCCTCCTCCACCTCAGCCTCGTCTATGCCCTTGAAAGCATGTTCACACCATCCCGGTGCTCTGGTCTGGGGGCCGCATTTCTTCTTGAACTCTATAGGTGGGTGTTATGTCCATCATCAATTCATAACTTCAGCCAGTGTGCTCATCGTGCCGCCCTACCGACCTGCAGAAGTTACAGAATAGTTGTTGTCGTGTTTGTACAAACTTCTGCAGCAAACGATTGTTATCAGTCATATGTTTCCCTGTTACCTAACATATAGTGCACCACAATGCAAGCCCCTCACTCGGTCTTGCTTGGGCTTCTGACCTGAAAGGCATCGATCCTCCTCCTGCAATATAGTTTGCAAAGACCAGGAAATGGTCTTTGTCATGCCCCTGACCCTTACATTTTAGGCACCATATCTCTTTGCATGTCTCCGTTTGAATTGTTTTGTCTTGCTTCAAGTTTTGCATTTCAAGGAAAATATTTTGCAACTACGCATGGATCTGTTGAACCCCCAGATTCAGATTCTGCATCAGTGTTTCATGCAGTCTTATTGCAATCTCCAAGGTCTATGCCTAGGTCATAATCTTCTGTTGCGACAGTGCAACCCTTAGGTGAGGCAGGAGTGAAGCCACAAACCACTCGTAGTGTTGTCCATCTGTTAAGTTCATATTAGCCTCACAGATTTTACACTTCAATCTCTGATCCAACTCCCAAGGTGTCTCACCTAGTTTCATTGCGATTTCCTTGAACCCCACAATCGACTGCACCTCAGATTTAGGCTTACTGAACTCTTTATTCAGCACAGTCTGGATCTCTACCAACCCAACATTTGGGTTATGATTAGAGTACTTGATGTACCAAGTTAGCGCATGATCATATAAAGAACTAACCAATTTTTCCTTCTTCATGTGATCATCTTTGACACCCTGAGCTTTCGATATAGCTTTTACGATGAACCAGAACTGGTTTAGGTCCTCGTTTCCAAAGCCCTTAAACAAAGGCAACTTCACTGAATTCACCATATTGAACTGTGGTGGAGGTGGTGGTGGTGTGGGCAAAGTCACAGGTGACGGTGGTGAATTTGGAGGTGGCACGGGTGGAGGTGGCAGTCACAGGAATCCTTGTTTTATTAACTAAACTACACTTCACAGAGAAGCCTTCACTACTCCTTCTTCATTACTCAAAGGGGGTGAAATCAACAGGCTATATTTAGGTGCTTTCTTCCTTCGTTCCTGTATGTCTTTCCACTTCGCGTAGCTCTGGACATCAAGGTAGTTGCATAACCCATTTTTTGCACAATAACATCTTAATCCAAATATTTAAAGACTTCAAGTACTTACCTTGTGGACGTTTGAAAAAGTGTCATTATGCCTCACTATAACTAATTGAGTTTTCAATCGCGAATTTGGTCACAAATCCTCCTGTGATACGATTGAGCCAATGATCGACAACACAGGCGATTTTATCCTCATAAACTTCCAGTTTCTGTAATAGCTCTGGGGTCGAGACAAAAGGACTGTTAAGCCTCCACCTTCCTTAGCTATCCACTAGCTTCGCGATCCACTCGTATAACTCAACTGGAAAGGAACAGAAAAAGTTATCTTGGATTCTGTATATAGGTATCTGTTTAGCCATTGTTCCTTTGTCAGCCGTGGGTTTTTGTTCTCTTACGCCACAAATTCATGGATATTTCTATCTAACCAGCCCTCAATCTCTTTCTTAATTGGATTCTAGTGATACGACATCACACATCTATCATGTAGAATTCAGGTCCTGGAAGCAGAATCATTTGTTGGCTTTGTGGGCCCTAACCTAGGTTCAGCATTAGTTAGCCAAACAAATCCCTACACTACTAGCCCTTTCGGCATCAGTGCATGGAGCACAGACCGAAGTCTCACCCGAAGCAGTATGGGGGGATGCTGGAGCCAAGTTTCCGCACCCTGAGATGGTCATGGTGTTGGCTTATACCCTCTACCCCTACTTTAGCACAGGTTGCTAAGCCTTAGCGCTCCGTCAGTATACCTTTTATTCCGCCATTCGGTACCTCCGCAAAGGTGTACGATTGACCTTCGTGTAGCCCTAACCTGTGGTCCAAGTATTTTTGTGCAACTATGACAATGTATTGTATAGGTTCCCAAGTTATCTCAAGTGTTTTAATTATATTACTAATCAATCACAGTTAGCGCCACATAAACTGATATCCTTACTTGCATTCAATTAACCGATACAATCACATATATTCGCACATCAAATAATCAGATGCATTAATAGAAACTAAATACATAGTAATTGCATAATACTTCTCTTTATTGATATCTTGCAGTTTAATACAGACTCTATCTGCCCTGTGCACACAGCTGCAGGGGTTCACGCACTCAGCTATGGACTTCCACCCTAGGCCTCTACACACTCATCTATAGAGCCTCTACCTACACTAAGACCCGAGAACACTTAGACTTCTCCACTCTACTTTGCTGCTTTATTCCTTACTTAACTTAACTCTTAACTACCTAGAGCTTACTTACTTAGCTCCTTTCTATACAATCCCATGGCCCACGGACCATGGGTAGATCTCTACAGCCAACTTGACACTTTACAAAATAAGGGCGGACAACCCTTTATGAATCTTGACACCTTCGTGCTCCATGACCATAAAATGCAAAGACTTTACAACTTTGTTACAAAATTATCCCAAAACATGGGCTTTTAGCCCCAAAACTGCTCTTGGGGGAACCCGTTCCCAACAGCTGGAGTCCCCTTTCATTTTCAAGAAGAGGAAGAAGAGGACTTCCACAGGGCAGTGCAAGAAGAAAAAATCTTACAAATCAGTGGGCACGATGCCTTTGGTCCTCACTAAGGGGGACTTGGACGAAATTGGGGATGTGGTCCGTAATGCGATGACGGATCTCATGAGCCATTTTGAAACACAGTATTAGCATTCGCTTAGTAAGGTACAACAAATCCTGTGGTATTTGTATGTACAAACATATTTAATTCAAGTGAGCATGGGACAGGCAAGTGGGAAGCAATTGTGTTCCGTGATTGGACGACGGATCTCATGATACATTTTGAAGCACAGTATCAGCATTCGCTCAGTAAGGTACAATAAATCTTGGGATTTGTAGGTACAAAGATATTTAATTCAAGCGAGCATGGGATAGGCGAGCGAGAAGCAATCGAGCTTGAATCAAGTGACCGTGTCATTCTTAGATGTTGAAATCACCATGGACTTCTACACGGTACCATTGCCAGAAGGGTCCTTGCATGGCAACTCAATCGAATAGTAGTCACAACTACTCCAGATGAAGAATCTCAGTCTAAATTTGGCCGCATTTCCCATTCAAACTCTGCACGAGCTGCACTAAGGGGTGTCAAACAAACTAAGGATATGGGAGAAATGCACGTTTTTGGTAATCAATGAGGAAAAGAATAACAACCAGCAAATATTTGAGGAGAAGGCACAAGCCTTCCAAGAAAATGAGGAGGTAATAGTGTGAAGCCAGAAACTGGAAGTTGTTATTGTACAGGCCTGGAGTGAGCTTCGAGAGCTGAAGATCCCAGCAAAAGCAACCTCCATGGAGAATATTCACAAGTTGTCCGCTAGAGTCAAAGAGTCTAAGGATGAAATTGGCTGAGTCAAGATTGAGTTATAGTTGGAGATATCAGATTTACAATTAAAGCTGAGTCCGCTACCCCTCTCGGAGTCAGAGAGCTCTGCGAAGCTGCTATTAAAGAAGGAATGACCACCCTAGAAGATGTAGTCAAGGGTTGCACTAAGCTATTTGAGTAGGCCATGGAGTTATGGACCTCCCTGTAGGAGGATCTGACTCTACCCAATATTGGAGCATACATCATGGAAATGCACAGGCATTTCAATGAAATTAAATCAACTACATGAACCTTGGCACCAGTGCAAAGGTTCACTAGATTATAGGAAGGAAAGCTCATCAAGAATGAAATCAATGAGCTACATCGCAAGGAAGTGATCATATCTTCAAGGATCAATCCATGGAAAAATGAGGCTATTTAGTTGACTTTGTCTATGTAGAGCAAGCTGAAATGAATGCATTGGACTCAAAGGACCATGGGCCTTGCAGTTAAAGGCCCAACTACTAAAAATTTGGTTGAGGAGGTGCAACAAGAAGCTACGCAGGGAACAATAGAACTGCAGGTTTTAAATATTGAGTTCAATGAGATGGAGGTGAAGATCGAGACACCACCAGTAGAGTGACTCAAGGACAAGTCACGAAATTGTGTTGGGGGCTTGTTGGGACAAGGTTCCCTAGGGTAAATTTTGTAACTAATTTTTTTGATTATGTAAATTCTCCGCACTTTGAGGGAGAAAAGTGCAAAGGTCAAAGGAGTCAAAAGGGTCTTTAGTCCCTTACTTTGTTAAGATATAAGATGTTTTGAGACCCACCCATGGTTCGCGAACCATGGTACTGTAAAAGAAGAAACTATATAAAGGAGTCTTAGCAAGTCATAGGAAGTTGGAAAGAATTGAATATCATTGTATGGGCAAGTAGTTTGAGGAAAAAAAGTATGTTTTCTGCACTTAAGCAAAGGGGAAGGCTCCTATTGCTGTGTGCGTGGAGACTTCGGTAAGTCCACAAGCTAAGTGTGTGGGCCTGTGCAACTATGTGCATAGGGAAGAAGAGTCTATAACATACCGATTATATCAATGAATATTGCTTTTGGAGCTATAATTGTGTATTTCTGTCTTTATATTTACTTTTGCAATTTATGTGTATTTTCTATGTTTTCTGCAATTATCTGAAGAAACACTTAATTGGTGTGTGATAGTAGTAGATTTGATAGTTTACATAATTTTATGAATGTTGAATTGTTCCGCGAAGCGTTAGATATTGTTTATGTAAGTTACTTTGACTTTTGTATTTTAAGGATTAGGGTTCGTGAAGGTTAGGATAAAGCCCTAGAAGTAACAGAAAACCATCACACAGACCTCTGGATGTAAAAACCCATTTCTGTCAACCCCCAATACTGCTTTGAGTGAGACTACAACCTACGCTACGTGGGTTATTTCCGAAAATTCCAAAAGTTTAGGGTTTTGTTGGTTGGCACAGCTAACTCTGAACTTGGGTGAGGACCCCTCAAGCCAGCAAATGGTTTAAAGGGTTATAAGATTTGGAACCCAGAAACAATGAAGCTAGTGTAAAGTTGATATGTGGGGTTTAGAGAGGAAAAATATGTTATTAAACATGAATTCCTACCAAAGGAACCTGAGAATATAGAGTTTGCACTAAAGGGGAGGAATCGTACTCTACAACATAATAAGAATCAGAAGATGAAGAGCCATAAACTCCAGTTGTGAGAAGATCAGTTTGAGAAAGAAGGCAGCCAAAAATGTATACTACATCTGCTTTCTATTCAATTTTTTTCTTTATCTATTACTGATAATGATCCCAGAACTGTCACGGAGGCAGTAGATTCAGAGGATGGAAAACTCTAGAAAGAGTCCATGGTTGATGAAAGGGCATCTTTGGACAAAAATAAGGCTTGGGATATGGTGGAGTTGTTGGTTGGAAGCAAACCCATTGGAAGCAAATGGGTGTTTGGAATAAGATGAATGAAAAAGGAAAGGTGGAGAAATACAAAGCTCGGTTGGTAGCAAAAGGTTATTCCCAGGTGCTAGGAATTGATCTTGGTGATATTTTTTCTCTTATTTCAAAAGTAGCTTCTATTAGATTATTTTTATGCATTGTTGTTTCTTTTGATTTTTAGGTAGGATAGATGGATGTGAAGACATCATTTCTTCATGAATATATGCATGAAGAGATATACATGAAGCAACATGAAGGATTTGCGGTGAAGGGAAAGAAAGAACTAGTATGCAGGTTAAAAAAGTCTATGTGTGGGTTAAAGCAATAACCAAGGATGTGTGTAGTTCTTTTTTAATCAACCTTAATTGTCTCAAACTACAACATTAATTGTCAAACCAGGGTAGGTCTTCTTGTCTTAATGGAGTTCACACTGTCTATGTCGATACACTCTAGCCAAGCATAAGAAAGTGCAGAAAAGTTGTAAAAGATGTCGTTGATCTAAATTGCTTAATCAAACCATGCGTGTAGATACAAAAGCACTCTACAAAATTAAATAACAACTCACAGCTATTGAAGTAAAGGCATGCCACACAAGAACCAACATCTATTCCAGTTGGTTACTATTACTCTGTTGTTTAACTCTGTGTAACAGCATAAGGTAAATATAAATAGTAGCAAATGCAATCCATGATTTGTACAATAACAACGAGAAACCATAAATCAATAAACTAAACTAAAATGTACAATACCTAATCACTACAATCCTTGCCAAAAAGGAGGGCCCTTCCTCCTCAGCAAGGCACAGGAAGAACACAAAAAGTGATTAACAAATCAGTTGGAAAGTAACAATAATCACCATGTCAATTGATATTGAATAAGTTCAGTATTATAGAAACAGAGTAACCATACTCTTCTATATTCCCTCTGCTAATACATAAAATGTCGAGTCTTTTATCATTATTACAACCCAAAAATTAGAAAGCAGATCAGTCATGAGAATCTCTCAATTCTCATGTTGATCAATAACAAATAAGTTACAACTTATTACTAAATAAATATACATTGGTTGCAACTTCTTGAGTCATGTTTCTTCAAAAGAATAAACAATCCTATTGCCAACAATTGTTATGTGGAATAGTACCCACATTTCCAGCTTCGGTGCAACATAATTGAGCAAATGGTGGTTCGGGATGACGCGACATAACTGACGAAAGCACTGTTGATGTGACGATGGATCCACGCAAGGTGTAATAGAATCTGATGTGTAATAGCAACATGTAACAACATCAAGTGTGTAACAACAATCTGTAATAGCAGTAACCTGTAACAGCACCTAGTATATAGCAGCGGTCTGTAAGAGCAATCAGGGTGTAACTTCGAACCGTTCTACCCTTTCTTGTAGTGAATCCTTGCTACCTTCCTGCTTCATAGCTTCACTCATGTGAGCCAACACCTAAAAAAGATGAACTTCTCAAAATACTCCTTCAATGATCTCCTAGTTAGCCACAAAAATGAATAAAGCCTCGTATTATTCGATAAGATATAGCAAAGTAACATGACAATAAAATGGATTAAAAAGGTAATAAAACAGAGTGTTTAGTCATATGAGGGCATAGGCTTGGAGGACATAAAGGTCAAAACAAGGGAAATAATGTGTAGAAAATAGGTAAAAACCCACACCCAACATCATCCCCCAACTGAAGCAACTACATGTCCCGATGAAGAATCTCAGTTCCTTCTACTATGCCCAAGGTGGAAATCTGTGAAATTGTAGGCACCAGCAGTATCATCGCCCGAAGCTCTAAATCCTTGATCGGCCATTAACTCACGTGGCCAAGATTCCTCTTCATAATCACATAATCGATAATTGGGCTGGTTCTCTTCCAATGGAAACCATATCAAAGGGAATTTAAACCTGAGGCCAATCCAGAATGCCCCCAGTGTCAGCAAAATTTGAGCATATTCTGGCACCCATGTTATAGCAGCCACGAAGTTCTTATACTCAAAGGGGTCTCCTTCCTGCAATTCTGCACTACATGCCTCAGTGCGCTTGAGACATCTCACTAGCACTTGGCTCCTCATGTTTGTAAGCAAGTTAAGGTAGATCCTCACAATTCTCATTCTGTAAATGGCTGACTGATCTCTGATTTCTGGATTGCTCAAGAACCATCTGAACTCTCATTGGAGTTTGCAAGCCATCCTTGGTTTAGCCCTGACCCACAATGTTGTCTTTTCCTCATTTGTCTCTATTGTTTTCCTATCCAATTGCCACTCAGTCTAATTCCTCATAAATGAGAGGAATGCCTACAACTGCAAGTCTCCCATGAAATAAATGACACTCGCCACCATCCTCATGCTCACGTGTTCACACATCATATTGTGCAAGAATAGCTCGCACAACAAATTCTAATCATCAAAATCACGAGAATGGAAAATTTCCAAGAAAGTGCAAGTTAAAGAACCCATATAGGACTTGTTCTCACAAACGGCCCTTAACTAGAATAAGTAGTAACGTTCCCATAGGAACAAAGGGTATGAAGAGGATGGTTGCCTGCATGCTAGCATGTTTAGAGCAAGGTCATGGAGTTTGGTCTTATCAAACGTCAGGTCAGAGACCTCTAGATGCAGCTAATGTAGTTATTCATCCCTTTTCTTCATAATTGCTTTATGCCTCTGTGCCTCCTCTTCTCTTTCCCATTCTTCTTTTAACCATTTTTATCTGAGGGAATCCATCATTATATTGTGCGCCTTGAGTGGAATCACTCCCTCCTGCAAAGAGAGTGGCAGCTACTTCCAGTTTTGCAGCTCTGCCAATATCAATAATTTCTTGGAACGCCATCCTTCAATAGGACCCGAAATTCCCCCACATGCATCATCAATTAAGGGTGTAATAGCCTCCTGGGGGTGAAACTATCCCACCTCGACTGTTGGTTCTTGTGTAACAGCAACTTCGTTGGTGGGTTTTATCATAGTTTCTTCATTTTCCTAGTCAACTTCCATTTTAACTGTTGGTTCTTATGTGGCAACAGTAATATCCATACGCTTTTGTTCATCGTTTCCCTTCAGAATCGCTTCGGTCTCTATTGTTGGTTCTTTTGTAATAGGAACAATGACCATCGGCTCATGGATATTATCTTTCTCTTCCTCCTCTTGGCCAATTTCCTCCTCCATTGTTGTTCTTGGTGAAACAACAGTGTCAGCTAAGGGTTCCTGTGTATCCATTGCTTGATCATTCCCTGTGGATTGTGTTGTCTCGGTTGTTGGTTCTTGTGTATCAGTAACACCCTCAACAGGTTCTAGTGTAACAGCTTCCCAGTTTTCAGTTTGAACCCCCCTCAAGGTAGTGTCTATTGTACAAACTTTGAATCTGGCTTCCACCAACTTCTTAGCATAGGCTACACACAGAGTGCCCAGGATTTCTCCCCTTCTAGCCCTTTCCACAGCCTCTGCCAAAGTATCCAGCCCTCGAGCTCTTAGCTCTACCTTTCCTACTGCTAGTTGTTCTCTCAATTCTTTAATTTATTTTTCTAAAATGTCAATTTTCAATAGAAAAGACTGGGTTTCACCCTTACAAGGTGAAGGAGGTTTTTTTGGATGAGCTTGCTCCTTTTCCCTCTGCTCGACTGCTTCTTCATCCTTTCTCGACATGGATGGGGACTTTGGGTGCCCATTAACCCTTATTCTCTACTTCGGCCTTCTATCACCAATCATTTTATCAACCGACTTCTTGCTGACCCTCATTGTCGAGGACTTGGGTTGCTATTTTGTCACTTCTGGAGTTTCCCCAACCATCTCTGTTTTCCTTCTACGAGTGGTCCTAGGCCTTTTCCACATGAATTCTTCCCAATTCTTTCACTGTCGGGTCAAGGCATCCAGCACAATGAGTTTAATGAGGCCATGGTTGGTAACACATATTTCTGGATGTGCAATCATTTTCACAGCCGCAACCATGTGCCTAATATTTCCCAGCAAGAAATAAGGAAGGTTGATTAGTTGCTAATGGAGGAGATGGTTCAACAATGGGAAATCGTAATTAAACACAATTTTTTCCTTTCCCTCACAAGTAATGTACTTAATGAGGAAGAGAGAAACATCTGCCCACGACTAGGGGAGTGACAACCTATCAATTCCCCTATCTTTCTTAACCAATGACTCGCTTTCCTAAAGAAGATCCCCTTTCAGTGAGGGGTCATTAACCTTCCTAGTAAACCATCTCTTCCCTTTCGCTGACAATCTTGTTACTCTGGCAATAACTTCTTATGTGACCTCCAATTTCAATCCTCTGACTTCCATCTATTTTCTTTCTAGGTTCTTTGCAAATAACATGGCCACACCATTGTCTGATCCTTACAATCTCTAGAAGAATTCCAACCAACCTTCATCTTTGAAAACCTAGCATGCTTCAAGGAAACCTTCTAGGGCTTCTGTGGACCCTGGCTCATGCCATATTGGTGCTCCTCTTATTGCCTATGCAATTCAGTGTTGTTTCTCATGCTTATCCTCCCCTACAGCACACACTCTATTTTTTTCAGCCTGTACTGCTATCTTCCACCTCTCCAAACACTCTGAATGGGGATTCAACACTTCCAGTAGGGGTAAATGGTAGGGTGGGAGGGTGGCACAGGTGAATATTTTGGATTAAGATTTGGCACACATGGTTCATATTGCTTAATGAATTTTGCCTTAATGGTGAGTCATGGGGAGGTCTCGTCAATGGTGCCCTTAACCTTTTTGGTATGATTTGGCATTAGATAACAATAACTATCGGGTCACATTCCTTAATTGCTGGATTTTTCAAATAGTTACAAATCATGCAACAGTCATGTCGCGATGTGATTCATTGCCCCCCCCAACTTAATTATGACATCCTTCCTTGATCATCAATAGTCATGTTAAGTTGTCATAATTACAAAATAAAATGAATTCATTATTACCTTTTTGATGATGTACCTGGGTGACGTGGAACAAAGTAATGAGCAGTGCGACATCGAATCATCCTCAGGTAGAGACGTGTGAACTTAAATCTGATGATGAGGCTCATAGTGATGTTTTTGTTTTTTATTACAATAGAATATATCGTTTTATTCCTGAAAATTCGTCGGCTATTACAAGTGTAGCAGCCAAGATGACTGATGCATATTAATTTAATATCTTCAAAAAGATAAAGAACAAGATATCATGCAACAACACTTATCTCATGATATACTTTGGAATAACAAATGTTGTTACAAGAGATGTAATAGCCACCACCATGCAGTTTTCAACTTCTACAAAAGTGTATGTCTACACCTGAGAAAGGTTTTCACATCCAGATTATTTGGATTATTGTTGTTATTATTATTAATTTTTTTTTATTTTTTTGGACTGTGTAACAGCCACCATTAGGTGGATTTCGGTTGCTACACTTATTGGAAAAATTAAAATTTTTGTAGCACGGGGGGGCTTTCCCCTGTTCCCGTAATCTGTAGATCCGAATTTGTGACAATGTTGAAAAATGAATCCTTCGAGGTATGTTTGTGATACAACCGAAGATGGTTCCCATTTGCAAGTAATGATGTCCTTGTACTATCAATGGTTACCAAATTTACACTCCCATTGTCAAAGACTGCATCTACCTCATAAGGACCTAGCCATCTGGTGTAGAGCTTACCCTTGAAGTCTTTAAACCTTGAGTCATATAAGAGAGCACAATCTCCTTTCTGGAACTACTTCTTCTTTATAAATTTGTCGTGCCACTTAGCTCTCTGCTGCTGGATAATCTCTGTTTGCTTGATAGTAGCCAACTATTTCTCCTCCAATTCATTGAGTTGGTTCAATCTTTGCCTTTGTGCTATAGCCAAATCCAAATTGACCTGCAATGTTGTTCTTAGTGTTTTGATTTCAAATTCAATGGGGAATAAAGGGTTCTTGCCATACACAAGTTCATATGGTTAGAATCTAGTGGTGTTCCTCCATGTAATCATGTATGCCCATAACACTTCTGGAAGTTTGTCAGCCCAATTTCATCGATGTTTGGCCATAGTCTTAGTAAGGATTCCCTCAATGACCTTATTAGTGCTTTATACCTATCCATTCACCTGTGGATGGTAAGGCATTGTGATTTTGTGATGGATTTTATATTTTTCAACCAACTCCTTGATCTTATGAGATGTGAACTGTGGTCCTTTGTTTGTGACTATCTCTCTGGGTATGCTAAACCAGATGAAGATGTCTTCAAACAGAAATTTTGCGACAACCTTTTCCATGGCTTTGGTTAGCTCCTATGCCTCAACCCATTTCGTGACATAGTTAGCACAGACCAAGATGTATGATCTATGTTTAGATGAAGGATTGATTGGTCCTAGAAAATCTAGAGCCCAGTACTCAAAAGGTTTAATGACGATCTGGGGCTGTAACAACATCTCATTTGATTGCAGTGGTTGGACCATCCTTTGACAACCATCACAATGTAGGTTTTAGCCCCATACAGAAATTACCTGCATACGAATTCTAAATCACAGAAAAATAAACAATGCGAGAGCATAACACATAAAAACACATATGCACAGAGATTTCCCCTGGATCCCAAAATCAGGACTACCAGCTTGATTTTTCATTATGTTCCTTTCAATGTTACAATAC
>APFE030974867.1:54336-75457 GCA_000404065.3 Pinus taeda | reverse complement strand
GATTATAATAATAATATATAAAGAGAAAAATAAAATAATTAAATAAAATTTAGGTCCCTTCTCGTAGGCCCGGTCAAACCTAGTTGTAGAGGTCCTGTTTAACCATTAATCAGTCAAATTTAACTATTGGAATGCCCTGTTGTCCCTATTTAACTCATCGCTCAGTTTGGATCTTCAACTTGTCCTGATGATGAACCACACTGGTTGGTTCGAAACGCGTCGACAAATGATTTTTTATGTGATTTTGCCGAAATTATTCTCACAAACAAGATTATGGATCACAGAAGTCTGAATTGCTTAATAAAATACTTGCTGATATTTCTCATTGTTCTATGTTCTGGGTATATTTCTTCGCATATTTGGTATTATGGTATCATCTTGCAGGTTAAGAGCATAACAAGTGGTATCATAGCACTTTCCAGGGTAGGTGGGATCTCCAATTTTTAGCAAAAACATTTTTGGATAGAGACGTGTTCTAGCGTCTTTAAACCACGAGATCTGTCATTGAGCGCATAAACCTGCGGATTTGGGGAGGCATGCACGCAAGAAATACAAGAGGTGGTCACACTTGTTGGACTCCCTTGTAACCCCTATGGGTACCCCTTCAAGTAGTAGTGCATTAGACAGAACCGCGCACAGACTGTCTTCCAAGTACCCTCTGGGTATATCAGAAGCCCCCTAGCTCCCTTGAAACTTTTCCATAGATAAACCATCGACCGTCTTGCTGCTACAATACACCGAGAACAGTACTCGGAGAGATTACTCGCGCGTACGATAGGGTAGTTGGGTTGTACGGCTAAGGGTACGATTGATCCTCCTTGGTTAGTTCCCTGAAAAATTGGGCCAAGTACTATTGTTAAACCCTTATGTATATTGTGATCTATGGCACTTAACACTCCTGGAGACTACAGTTGCCTTCTCTATCTCTGGATCATGCATAATATTTGCTAGATCAGATCTCGCAAGTGGGGTTTTGTCATAGTAGTAGCAATCATTTCCGTGGTTCAGATCTATCAAAACATGAATTCAGATCTATTAGATCCATCAGATCTACGGTAGCAATCAGTTTCACCATTCAGATCTATCAGATCAGCCATTTAGATCTCTCAGATCCATCAGATCCACTATCCAGATCTGAGTAGTGTGTGGGTTCCTATACCGGGGCATGATTTTCGCAGGACTTTTGGCAGCATTGACATTTCTGGGATTTGGCTACTATAATATTCCTATCTGAGACACCACAGGGCACTTATTTGTGACTTAGCCCATAAGAATCAGGACGATGAGCTAAGCAAGGTGGTACCATTCAATTGTTAGTGCCAAAAAATTCAGGCGGTCCCAAATTTCAAGCACATCAGCTATGTGCATAGTACAAACTAGAGCTCAAGCTATGGCGAATGAGAAGATGGAAAGCCTTGAATCAACCTTGAAAGAGGTTGTGTCACAGCAGCAGAACTTAAATTCAAAGCTCTCTAAGGGCAAGGTGGAGGCACGCGAGGAGGCATATATTGGCAATGAAAATAGGAGGGTGAGTCTAGTGAGTCTCTTCACCTCTTTGGGACCCACCAATAATCCCATCCGTGACCACCCAAGCTGGACATGTATAAATTTGATGGCTTTCACCCAGCCTCATGGATAGCACAAATGGAGCAATATTTCACACCAAATTACATCCTGGATAATGCAACTCAGGTTAGTGTGGGTATCATGTAATTTGACAATGAAATATGGCAATGGTGGCAATGGCATCAACGTTGCTATGGAAGGCCCTTGACTTGGGAGACATTCAAAAAACCTCTTATGGATCGCTTTGACCATGAATCTTAATTTTTGGGTCATCTCACTAAGCTCCAATAGACAGGAACAATGAATGAATATATTGCAGCCTTTGAAGCCTTAGCTTTCCGCACTAGAGGTCTACATGATGAGTTCTACGTGGAATGTTTTGGCAGTGGTCTCAAAGAAGCCATACAAGCCCATGTCTGACTGCACCACCCTAGCTCATGGCTGCATGCTACCCGCATAGCTCGTGAAGTCGAACATCCATTAGCGGACCAGTCCAATCACCCAAATTTCATTGCCAAGGGTCGCCCCCCATAGGCTCAAAGCACTACCCAAACACTCAAAGTTCAAAAGGTGTCACGAGTCAAATGGCATAAAGAAGAAAGCAAGGCTTATGTTACTACTGTGATGAGAAATACTCCCCCGGGCATAAATGAAAGGAGCCCAAATTCTTTCAAATGATGCTACTGATCATAGTTCATCGGAGGAAGCCCCACCAATTGAGCAACCTGACGAGGAAGAAGAGGGCAATCAGCAGGAAAATGTACCTGAAGAACCAATTATCTCATTGCATGCTTTGGCAGGGATTTCTTCGCCTCAAACTCTCCAAATCTAAGGTTTTATTAAGCATCGCCCAGTAATAGTTTTGATTGATAGTGGAAGTACACATAATTTTATCCATCAAAGAGTCACGGAAGCAGTGCATTGTTTAGTCTGAGCAGTTTCTAACTTCCATGTCCAAATTGCTAATGGGGGAACAATGAAATGTGAAGGCCACTGTGAAAATGTCAAACTTCAAATGGGGGATTATCAGTTAAATACACACATGTTTGCCATACACATGGGAGGGTGCATCATTGTCCTTGATGTTGAATGGCTTCGCACACTGGGCCCATTCACAATGGATTTCCAGGAGTTATATATGAGCTTTAAGCAGAATAACCACACACATACCCTCCGCGGACTCCAAGCGGGAACTCCCTCTATCATCAGCTCACATCGGATCGAAATTTTTTTAAAAAAGGGCCACCATGGAGTTATAGCTCAATTTAATGCCATCCAGGCCTTCGAACCCAATTCTCTTCATATTCATCTTGAGATGCAACAGATCTTAAACAACTATCTGCCAGTCTTTGACAAGCCTCATGAGCTTCCACCCTCAAAAGGGGAACATGATCATAGCATTACTTTGGTCCTAGGGGCCCAACCACCAAACGTGTGCCCATATAGATATTTGTTTGCCCAAAAGAATGAAAAAGGAAAAATAATCAAGGAACTCTTGGAAGCAGGCATCATTTATCCCAACATTAGTCCTTATTCGTCGTTGGTGGTCATGGTGCTCAAGAAAGATGGGGAATGGCATATGTGTCCAGACATCAAGGCCCTTAATAAGTTGACAGTCAAAGATAAATTTCCCATCCCGGTTGTCGATGATTTGTTGGATGAACTAAATGGGGCTCAATTCTTTACTAAGCTTGACCTTCACTTAGGCTACCACCAAATTCGCATGAAAGAAGTCGACATTCCAAAGACTGCTTTCCAAACTCATGAAGGCCATTATGAGTTCTTGGTCATGCCATTCGGTCTTTGTAATGCCCCATCCACTTTTCAGAGCCTTATGAACCACTTGCTCAAACCATATCTCAGAAAATTTGTCCTTGTTTTCTTTGATGACATCCTCATCTACAGTTGCACCTCGGCCGCACATCTTCAGCATGTAGATCTGCTCTTGCAACTGCTCTGCAAGCATAAATTATTTGTCAAGATGTCTACGTGTTCTTTTGGCATTGAAGAAGTTGAGTATTTGGGCCACATTGTGAGGCGTGAAGGTGTCAGGGTGGACCCCAAAAAGGTCCGAGCAATGTAGGATTGACCTCAACCTAAGACCTTGAAGAGCCTAAGAAGATTTTTGGGTCTCACAGGCTACTATCACAAATTTGTCCTCAATTATGGTCGGATTGCTAGGCCCCTCACTCAACTCCTCAAGAAAAATTCATTCCTCTGGAATGATGAAGCACAACAGGCCTTTACAGCTCTCAAACATTCCATGTGTTCCACTCCAGTATTAGCACTACCCGACTTCACCAAATCTTTTGTGATTGAATGTGATGCTTCGAGTACAGGTATTGGGGTGGTCTTAATGTAGGAAGGTTGACCCTTGGCCTTCACAAGCCAACAACTAAGTGGGAAGAATCTAGGACAATCTACCTATGAGAAGGAGATGATGACCATATTACATGCAGTAGATACCTGGTGACCATACTTATTGGGGTGACGTTTCCAAATCCGCACAGACCATCAAAGCCTTAAATATCTTTTGGAGCAGCGCTTATCCTCATCAAAACAAAATAAATGGCTCGCCAAAATGATGGGATATGATTATGAGATCATTTACAAGAAAGGGCGTGAAAATATTGTAGCAGATGCGTTATCCCGCCAATTTGAGGAGGAAAGTACCTTGCTTGTAATTTCCCTTCCCATTCCAGAATGGATTGAAGAGGCTCACAAGGAATGGTTTTCACATCCCTGGCTCTCCCACCTCATTAATCAATTGCAGGCATATCCAAATTCCACAGCGGGCTACTCGTGGTAGGATGAGATTCTTTGCTACAAGGACAGATTTGTAATATCACCAACATCCACCCTCAAAAGTTGCATTTTGGCGAAGTTGCACTCATCTCCCACTATCGGAAATTCAGGCTTTCAGAAGATGTATGCTCGCACTCGAAGATCATTTTTTTGTAAAGGCATGAAAAAGGACATTCTTACTTTTGTAGCTGAATGCGACGTATGTCAGTGCCACAAAGGAAAAACAGTCAAATCCCCAAGCACATTACAGCCATTGCCCATCCCAACCTCAATTTGGATGGAGGTTTCAATGGATTTCATTACGGGTCTTCCAAAGTCAGGAAACAAGTCAGTCATAATGGTGGTTGTGGACAGACTTTCTAAGTATGCTCATTTTTGCACCCTACCCCACCCTTTTACATTGACTTTGGTCGCTCAATCTTTCATGGATCAGATCTTCAAATTGCATGGCATGCCCACTTCCATTGTGTCTGATCGTGACCCAGTCTTCACCAGTAACTTTTGGCAGGAACTCTTTAGGCTACAAGGTACCCAACTACAACTCAGTACTTCCTATCATCTACAAACTGATGGTCAAACTGAAGAAGTCAACAAATGTCTGGAAACCCACCTTAGGTGTTTCACTTTAGAAAAGCAACATCTTTGGGTACAGTAGTTACCTCTAGCTGAATGGTTGTATAACACTAACTATCATGCCACCACCAAAATGACTCCATATGAAGCAGATTTTGGTAAACTCCCTCCTTCCCCTACTTCTTATATCAAGGGATGCTCAGAGGTACAAGCAGTGGATCAACTCATACAGAACTGCACAACCATGTTGGCCCACCTTAGAGAGAATCTTCATCAAGCTCAAAATCACATGAAGCAACAGCTAGATCAACATCGCTCAAAACGCCAATTTCAAGAAGGGGATCAGGTATTTTTGAGGCTACAACCATATAAGCAAACATCACTCAAAGCCAAGGGTTGTCAGAAACTATCTCCAAAATTATACGAACCATATCAAGTACTTTAGCGCATTGGAGAAGTTGCCTACAAGCTAGCTTTGCCACCCACTACAAAAATCCATCCAATCTTCCATGTCTCATGCCTCAACAAAGTGATTGGGAGCAATTGCAAAATTCAAACTAGTCTACCTAAATTGGATGAAGAAGGGTCAATCTGGCTCCAACTTGAACAAGTTCTTAACACATGAGAACGGCACCTATGTGGCCGCATGATCAAGGAAGTCCTCGTCAAGTGGAAAGACACCTCTCCGGAAGATGCAACCTGGGAAACAGCCACTATTCTTCAACAATTTTCACAGCTTCAGCCTTGAGGACAAGGCTATTCTTATGGGGGAGAGCATGTTAGGGTCCCACCCTAACCCCCTTATTTATGTAATAGGAACGAGTCATAGTTATAGTTAAGTAAAGAGTCAATAAAGCCCATATTAATAATTGTAAGTGGTTAACCTGCCTTTAATGAAGGGACCATAGTTAGTTGCAAATGGGCTATGCTATTAGATAGATGGTATTAATAACCATGGTATTGCCCCATGATATTGCATGTATGAATCCTATATAAAGGATAGAGTCTCCCCTCGAGGAGCATTGTGTCTTATTTTGTATTAAGCTATGTTCTATTGGAGGTTGCCCCCTCGAAGAGGCAAGTGAACATTGCTTTCTGAATAATAAAATACTTGCTGATATTTCTCATTGTTCTATGTTCTAGGTATATTTCTTTTCATATTTGGTATTCTAGTATCATCTTGCCGGTTAAGAGCATAACATTTCCCCAAAGTGAGGAGCGGTAGAGAAAGTTCTGACTCAGGCTCAAACTCATCCCACCAAGGGTTGTACACATCCATATTTCATTTTAGGGGATAAAGATTAACGTTATGGGTTTCCTGGCCATCTGAGATTACCATGGATCCCATCCTACAGCCTATGAATTCATTTGTAGTGGCCAACCAAGGCCTCATTGAGATCAAAGGATTCCCCCCCAAATTGGATTGGGGTTGTAGGATAAGGAAATCAGCCAGGTATCTCCAAGAAGCTATCATAATCACTACATCTTCTAACATCCCCTCGGGTTTAACACGGGAACTGTCTGCCAATTTTAGCACAGTAGGAGTCTGTCTGAGTCCCTGTACCCTGAGCACAATAAAGAGATATTTCTTCATTACATTAATGGTGGCCCCAAGATCAATCAATGCATTGGCTATGGGCTAATCATTAATGTAGACAGTGACTATGGGATTTCCTGGATCATGGTACTTAGTAAGCAAAGGCTGAGAAAACATTAATGTGGATAACTTTCCCATCACATGTATGGTGGCGGGGTCTTTAGCCTTCCTCCTAGGCTTCTTGATGTACAAATCTCTCACTATCTTGGCATAGATGGCTACTTCTTTAAGGGATTGCAGCAAAGGAATTCGTACATACAAATTTTTCAACTCCCTAAGGAAATCAGATTTAGGTTGTGAAGTCATCCTATATTTGGCCAATCTCTGAGGGAACAGGGGGTCCTGCGTAACAACAGTTGAATCTATTGTTACACGTGTATAAGCCTTTCCCGAATTAGCTGTTAAAAATGTAACATTTATTCGTGGGTTGGTTGTTACAAATGTAACAACTTCCTCTGTATCAATTGTTGTAGACATAGTATCCTCCTCAGAGCCTCCGATTTCTCCTCTGGATAGTTCACAGTCCTCCTCTATAATGATACGAGGGTGACTAGGGTTTATTACCATGCCTAATCGCAATTGTATTTCATTAAGTTCCATCGGGGTAATAAAGTAGGTCTAGAAGGTTGTAGGAGCCTCTATGCCCTAAGCTACTTTATTGTTTGGGTTTGGATTAGGTTTCACAAGTAGTTGGGGTCGCACAGGTGGTGGAGGAGCAGGGGCTTGGAAAGGAGGTAACTGCAACTATTATTGCATGGGTGGTGTAGGCAGAGTTGAATTCTATCCATTTCCTCTCCAATTTTGGTTCCAAGGGTATGGTTGGGATTGAGGATATTGAACAAGAGGAGATGGAGACCATTGGTTCTAGGGTGAAGGGAATTGAGCTAAAGGAGGGGCAGAATATTTCCATGGATATTGTTGATTATTATATGCATTGTTCCATGAATTGAAAGAGGAAAAGTCTTGAGACATACCTGTAGGTCGTAGTTGCCATGGCCTCCTTGGTGTGACGAAGTAAGAGGACTGCACCTCTTCGCTTGATTCTTTGAGTATTTCCTTTAGTCTATGAAACTCTGAATACTTATCTATTGAATGCTCCATCTCGCGATGTTATACAAGCTGATGCTATTCAATTCGCATTCCCTGTGAAGATGTTTCTTTCGACAAGTCAGACAGAACAAGGCCAGGGATGTATTAACTTCTGCTTATGTCTTTGTGATCTATGTTATTGTTATTTGGGTTGAGAGAGTACTAAGGATATCAATCTTGAAATTTGTTTGGCATAGAATCCGCCCCCCCACAACATGTTTTGGGGCTCAAAGCCCAAGTTTTGAGTATTATTGTTGTAAAGACTCCGCGAATTGCAGGCGTAGAGCACAAGTTGTATGTTAGAGTTATAGGGTTGTCTACCCTAAGTTTTGAATGTAGTGTCGGCCTACCCATGGTCTGCGGACCATGGTATTGTATAAATAGAGCGAGGCTCTAAGTTGTAAAGATAATTAGAGATACATGGACAACTAAATGGAGTCTAAATGATAACGAGCATAAAGTAAAGGTCTAAGTGTTTAGGGTCATAGTAGTAGGAAGAGGCTCTACAACCAAGTGTGCAGAGACCTAGTAGAGTCTGTAGCTAAGCGTACGGACCCCTGCGGCTAAGTGTGTAGGGCGGAGTCAAGTCTGTAACCAAGGAAGAAGAATAATAAAGAGAATTTGGATTCCAAATCTTGTGTATCTGTTCCTGTGCTATTTCCTGGTTAATCATATTGTTTTTTTTATCACGCGCACTTATATGAATGCTGAACACCGTTAAATATAACTAGACACATATTGATAAGCTAAGTGATCAACAAATATTGGCTTAATAGTAAGGAATTGGGGAATAAAATGGATTGGGCCCCAAGTAAAGCTACGCGAACACAACATCACACGCTGCGAAGTACTGATAGGTGCACGTAGCAACGTGCACACCAGGTCAAACCATAGACACCGAAAATCATCAGACATCTCTAGGGTGTGGAAACCTAGTTCTAGCACCCTCCCATACTACTTTGGGTGAGACCTCAATCTGCACTCTGCAGACTGTTGCCGAAAGGGCTAGTAGTACTGGGATTTGTTTGGCTAAATCAACTATGAAACTAGGTTAGGCCCCTACAAGCCAACAAATTGTTCCATTGCCATGACCGAGATCTGCATAAGGGATGTCTGATTTCGTGTCACTGGAACCCAAAAAAGGAAGAAATTGAAGGGTGGTTGGACAAGAAGGTTCACCAGTTCGCAGTGAAGGAAAATAGGAATCCGCTACTATCTAAGGAACAGTGGCAAAAGCACTACTTATATACGGAAATCCACAAAATTTTCTTTGCATATTTTCCTTCTGAGTTGTATGAGTGGATCGCGAAGCTAGCAAATAGTCAAGGAAGGTACAGGCTTAATAAACCAATTATGTGGACTCCGGAATTAGTGCGCAAATTAGAACCATCAGAAGAAAATATCGGGTGGGTTGTGGATCATTGGCTCGATCGAATTATAAGAGGATTTATCACTGAGTTTGTGGTAGATATGATCGTCAGCTATAGTGAGTCAGAATGACACTTCCTCAAAGGCTCGTGAGTGGGAAGATCTATAGAAATAGAAGTAGTGAAGAGTTAGAAACTAGTCCCTTAATTTCACCCTCGCAGGAAAGCTAGGAAGAGCTCGCGAAGGTTTCTCTGAGAAGCGCGGTCAGTCTAACAAGGAAACAAATTCTGCACTTACCACCTCCACCTACACCACCACCCGTCTCACCATCTTCACCTCCATCTCCACCCACCCCACCGCCACCACCACCACCACAGTTCAGTATGGTGAGTGCGATCAAACTACAAGTGTTCAAAGCAGTAGGGAATGAAGATCCAGACCAATTCTAGTTCATGGTAAGAGCAGTATGGGAAGCAAAAGGAGTCATGGATGACAATATAAAAAAGGCTATGTTGGTAAGCACATTGCAGGATCACGCATTAACATGGTACATTAAGCATTCTAATGACCACCGAAATGCAGGAATCGCAGAAATCCAGGTCGCGCTGAACAGGGAATTTAGCAGGCCAAAGTCTAAGACACAATCAATTATCGGATTTAAGGAGATCGCGATGCTCCCTGGTGAGACCCCTTGGGATTTGGACCAGAGACTAAAGAGTATTATTCACGAAGCCAACATGACTTTAATGGATGGACAACACCATGCATGGTTTGTAGCGTCATTAACAACACATTTAAGGATGGCGCAGTCACAATAAAACATTTCCACCCAAGCCAAAGCCTCGGAGATGGCAATGAGATTGCATCAGACCCCTATACAAGATCCTAGTCTGGGAGTGCAAAAAATCCACGTGCAACTGCAAAATTTGTGTCTGGAAATGTAGAGTTTGAAACAAGATAGGATGCCTCAGCCAGAGGTGCGTGAGGAGGTATGGTGCATAAAATGCAAAGGCTAGGAGCATGATAAGGACCACTTTCCAGTATTTGAGACTTACATGGAGGGAGGAGGGTCGATGCCATTAAGACCTGAGGCAAAAGTAGGACCAAGAACAGTGCCTTCATTATGGTGCGCAATTTTTTAGATAGGAGGAAAGCACACTACGGATAATTGTCATCTATTGGAAAAGTATACGCAGACGTCCCAACAATTATTTTGTAATTTCTGCAGGTCAGTAGGCCACGATGAACGCACTTGAGGAAGCTATAAAATAATGATGGATCAAAATCCTGCCTATAGGGTACAAATTGAAACGCGAGTCCTCGACCCAAATGCAAGAATGGCCCGCGCTGCATTTCAGGGGCGTAGACGAGGTCAACATGGAATGGGACCACGAAGGGGTCGTAGACAACTAATTTGCTACAATTGCATAGGGCCCAGACACTATGCCCATGATTGTACGAATCTAAAAAGAACATCATGTTTGTATTCTACTCAGTTTGATCATGAGGCGGAAGATTGCCCTACCTAAATAGCGAGGTTATGCAAAAAATGGGTACTCCAGCCTCCCCCGACTCAGAATTTGCAAATGATGAGGTCTGAGCCGTGTGAAGAAGACCCGAATGTAAACATAATGCTCAAAAGAGGTATCACCACCAGAGATAATAAAGGTAAGCAACCAGACGAAAGTGCATGAGTTCGTAAGGCTCCTATAAAGGAACTTGAATTTGATTTGGAGCACACGAAGGAGACATTCATGGATGCTAAGAAGAGCTTCATAGAGGCCTCCACTTTAGGTAGTAAGGATCAACTAGAACCAGAGATGGATCCTTCAATGCTCACTACCTTTCTAGAGACATGCATGAAATTGTTGCACGACAGTAAGGCAATAAAAGGACTACAGGAACTTATCACTAGGTGCGCGGGGTCAGGAGAACCATGCGTGGTCCGGAAACTTGGAAAACATGCATTGCCACATGAAGGGAAATGAGGTTGACTGCACAAATCGGCGAGTATGAAATGGATCAGGTAATCCTGGATCTCAGATCAGACACGAATGTACTGCTAAAACAAACATGGGAACGCATGGGTAGACCCACACTACAATGGTCTCTTATTCAATTGCGAATGGCGAACCAACAGAAGATCCTCCCCATGGGGAGATTGCAAGGGGTAATGGTGGATATTGAAGGTGCGAGCATGTTGGTGGATTTCGAGGTGATAGAGATTGTCGATGACAACAATCCCTATCCCACACCATTGGGCATAGACTAGGGCACTGATATGAATGGATTCATAAATCTGAAGAAGCACAAAATGATCTTTGAGAAAAAGTCACTACGTGTAGTAGTACCACTAAATCTAGATGAAGGAGTGCGATACACTGAACTGGTGCATGATGATGATAGTGATGACGATCTCAATTGCATCTATAAGATAACCGTGCAAGAATAGGATTGGGTGAACCCGACTACAGATGGTAGGATTTCATCGGAGTGGGAAAGCTCCTGCACTTCAAATTCAAATGAAGAAATAGAGTGATGGCATAATCGGCTGCACAAAGTAACAATGCTTAATTGCAACATGATGATAATATCACTACGCTGTGTAACCACGGAGATAAGGGATCTGCCTAGCTATGGTGGGTTGACAACCATGTATGACTTTGTGAATAAATTTGAGAGTGAAGTACCAGAACAACAGTGTTTTGATGCTCTGAAATGGGCGTTATGCACTATGCTTGCAAGATGGTGGGGTACGCACTAGCAAAGTTTCAAGGATTGGTGCGAATGTAGAAGGAGGATGCACCTACAATTTGGAAAACCCTAGCTAAGAATGAGAGTTGGTTATGAGGGGAAAAACAACGTACACGCCCACCTTTCCTGATGGGTACAGACATACGATATGTAGCCTACCCAAGTGCACACCACTCCCAAGATAAAGAATTAGAACACAACGCAGCGGCAGGAAAGGCAAAGCACACCAAAGTTTATCAACGGAGAAGCATTTGAAAAGATGTGTGAAGTGCTGAATAAGGTTCACCAAGTGAGATGCACTGACTAGGACCTACGCGTACAATTGGTTCAATGGGCCTATAGGACCATATGAAAAACCCTAACCTCGAAAAGAATTCCAAGGAGGTGGAATGAAGTAAGGACCGTAATCTTTGAGGAGCATGCGAAGATGAATCCACACGTAATAGCACCTGTAGGTGTGATAGTGCATGAAGCCCAAGATGAAGAAATCATATAGCTACATGAATTAGAACACATAATGCTTCAGGAAGCCATTCGGCAAGGGAACCTTTGACTTCACAAACTTGAAAAGGATCGGGTACGGCTAAGGAAGAAAAGTGTTTTGATGGATGCAGAGGTCAAGAGGCTGGAAAAAGAGGTAAAGAAATCATGTCTTGTCGATAAACTAAGGATGGAAAGGCAAGGTGTGGATGATCATACTAATGAATTAGAAGACTATCGCCGAGAATTAATTAGTCTACTACGATGGATAGGACTGGATGTCACCAAACACAGTAACCAGGGGAGCGCACTACATACAATAGAGCATGTGGCTCTGACTGCCATGAGGACAAATGAGGATTTTCCACGGACTATACGAGGGGGCGAAATGGAGCCTCCCATAGGTGGTGCAACCAGCTAACTAGCCGTCAGAAGAACAGTCTTAGCACTCCATGCAGCTAAAAGGGAGTGCAATACTATAAATTATTCTGCCTAGGAGCTGCACGCTTTGACGGATGCGTGTAGGAACATCCTGTCACAAGGTTCGTGCCCATGCAAGGGGGATGTGCTGCTGCATGGATAGGTTGGGAAGTGACCATTGGTGTCATTGTTCATGCCAGGATGTCCGATTTGAGGCCAAATGGAGCGAGCGGTGGGCATTTAAGCCAAGAATTATGGGCAAGATTTCGGAAAATTTGCCGCCAAGAAAGCATTGATGGCCTGGAATTGGGGAGAATGATAGAATTCGAAGGCGCTATAAAACTCCAAAGGCTACCTAGAAGACAACAGTTGGTCAATTGAATTTGAATGGTTGAACGGAGTGCAAAGTGTTGAGAGCCAAGCAATAATAGAGCCTTTAAGTTCGCGAAAGACCACATGTAATGCAAAAATGATGACAGAAACTAAGGATCGGTTGGGCATTGAAGAAGGAACTTCCAGTGAGGCTGCATAGACCCCCATGGTCCACGATGTTCCCAAAGGCACTGGGGCTGTGACAAAAATCCCTAAATCACCCCAAACACTAAGATTGAAGATAGATAAGCAGGAAATGGGACTAGTACGCATGTCCCTGAGGAATCTGCGGCACAGTAAGTTATCAATGGAAGAAAAAGGCAAGGCAGTCACCATTGAAACAGATGAAGAGGAAGAGGACTTGTGGGCTCTGATTGCCACAGTAGAGGAAGAAGAAGACGTGGAGGAATGCATCCAACCATTGCGCTCTGCAGTGAAATTTCCCAAGTATGTCCCTCCCTGAAAATCGAAAACCAAAATACCAAAGGATCTAGATGCAACGAAGAGTGAACTCGAGACCCCACTCCTCCTATATGGAATTAACTTTGAGGATCTACTTCTAGGATGTGTGCCCACCCTGAAATTTGAAGATTGGGACCTCATGGATAGTGAGAAGTTCCTGCACTTAAAAATGGCGAACCTAATGAAACAAAATATGGAGGGGCCAACAATAACATTAGAGCCATGAAAATTGTTGTGTAGTGTGGAAAAGGCTGGGTTGCTTCATCTGCTATGGATACCACATTTCCACCACGGGCCCATCACCATTTTCGTCATCAGGCAGCTGCTTTTCCTAGTGCATGATGGGTACTTATGGCTGGAAGAGCCTCATCCCATCATGGCAAATCTCATCCATCGAATTTCTCGACTTCCTTGTAAGGGAAAGGACCCCATGACAATAGTAGGGAAAAGCAATGACTTGGCTTTCGTAGAGGTCATGAAGAAAAAATATAAGCTCAAGAAGAAAAAGAGGGGTTACATTATCACCAGTATCAAGGATAAAGGGGTGCATGTAGCCACTCAACTCTTGGCTAGTAAAGTAATGAGGAAATGTTGCGCTGATGAAGTACTAGCACCGGTTGTTGCACTGGTTGAACAATGTGCGGAGGGGGTCCAGTTCAACTGGGCTGAGTTCCTCTGCGAAGATTTTTTTCTCAACTTCTAGGAGGCCCAGGAATAGGGTAAGACCTTCCAGTACGTGTGGTTTCTCTTGTCCATCTTGCTAGTAGCAAGAGAACTGCCAGAGGACAGCCAGTTCCCAAGCATCGACCGAGACTTAACAAAGGCCGTGAAGTACACTTTGCTCTGGGTCACCAAGGACGTGAAACGAATTCACGGTACAAATATTTTCTAGGTGCTCATGGAGGTGAGCATCCGATGTGGATTAATAGGAGGCCGCGCCTGCCCCCGCGGTGCACAACAGTCTACAAAGTTTTGCAGATTTCAAGGCAGACATGCACAATATCTACATCAGGGCACGAAAAGATCTGGCACAATAGTGGACAAAGCTCCCATTCATAGCCACTGACGACACAATATTTACAATGTTAGAGACATGGCCTACGGAGTGGCACGCCCTGGATTTGGAAGAGTTGGAGAAGACAACAGCGCAGAAAAGGAAGGATGATGCCAAGTTGTGCATCACCCAATTGGCTAAGAGAAGGCGAAATGAAAAAGCCGCAGTCGAGGTTAGGCCAGTCTATGAAGCGACACAGGCAGCCATGAAGCAGAAGAAGGTCATCGAAGCAGTAGCAGTAGTGCAGATAGCACAGGAAGGCCAAGTATTGTTTGCAAGGCTGGAGGCAGAGGACACTGAACTTGTAGAAGAGAGCGCGGACATAGGGACCACCTCTACACAGTTCAAGCTGGCCATCAACCCAATCACCTTAACTGAAGGTGATCTCCATGACATTGGCGAGATGGTTCACAATGTCACTAGTGAGGCACTCCAATATTTTATGATGGAGCAGTAGACTATGTTGGGGACCCTAAGGGTGCAGCTACAGGAGCTACAGGTGCAGCCCCCACAGGAGGGTACCTTGTCTACCCACATCACAGTAGGAATGTTAGCAGCAGAACAGATGCTCTGCGTGGAGATGGCCAATACAATAACCTTGCCAAAGGGAGCACTAGTCTTGGAGAGCACAATGGATCGAGTGATGCTTAATACAATGAAAGGCATTAGCCTTAACTTGGTTGCCCTTCCTTGCAACACACTTTATCAGTTGTAGGATGGGATAACATCAAAACTGTGCACCAGAGAGAGCCACGCAATCCAGATTCTGAGTGAGAAAAAGATTAATATAGAACAACTTAGCTTGTAGCGCAACGAGTTGGTGTTACAGAACCGACAGTTGGTACAGACAATTGATGACGCTTGTCGGCACGTCTCTGAATTTTCCATTGTAACAAACCTACCAACAGAAGTGCGGATCCACTATTTGGCAAGTGGAGTGCGTAACGCGTGTGAGGAAATGACAAGAGTGTAGCTAGAGATGAATCTATAGACTACCGAGCTATGGCTGAAGGCATAGCCTTCCACTCCCTCAGAGGTCATACAACAGTGCACCAGTGCTATTGCAGCAGGGATGGAAGAGATTGGAGGTGAAGTCTGCAACTGTACAAACATGTTGGAGTAGGCATTGAAGGTCCTCACTACGTTGTAGGAGGACCCCAACATTTAGCGGCTGGAGACCGAGGCACACGAATTCTAGAAACAATATGACAGCATTAGAGGGATTGCACAAATAGTAGTCCTTACTCAGCAGCTTGCAAGGATGCAGTAGGCCATGGCTTTAAAAGAGTAGGTGGATGCAGCACACCACAAAGAAGCATTTATAAAAGCACGCGTCTAGTCATGGATTGATGAAGCCTTCACAATAACAACAGATATTGAAGGAAAGATTACGCAAATTCAAGGAATGCATGCATAGATGGAGCACAGCATGTTGGAGATACAGGGTTCAAAAGCAAGAATGCAATAGGGTCAGCAGGCAGCAGGTCAGTGCACTGCTGACATTCAGGTTATTCAGGACTAGCTGGAGGGACTCTGCACCAAGATTGTCATGCCGTTAGAATGACTTGAGGAAGAGTTACGATGTTTGTGTTGGGGGCCTATTGGGCATGGAATCCCCTCCCCCCCCCCACCCCCCGGACAACATGTTTTGGAGCTCAAAACTGAAGTTTTGAGTATTATTGTTGTAAAGACTCCACAAATAATGGGCGTGGAGTGCAAATTGTATGTTAGAGTTATAGGTTTGTTCGCCCTAAGTTTTGAATGTAGTGTCGGCCTACCCATGGTCCACAAACCATGGAATTGTATAAATAGAACGAGGCTCTAAGTTGTAAAGATAATTAGAGATACATGGAGAACCGAATGGAGTCTAGAAGATAGCGAGCAGAGAGTAAAGGTCTAAGTGCTTGGGATCGTAGTAGTAGGAAGAAGCTCTACAGTTGAGTGTGTAGAGGCCTAATAGATTCTACAACTGAGTGGGCAGACCCCTATAGCTAAGTGCGTAGGGTGGAATCAAGTCTATAACCAAGGAAGAATAATAACAAAGAGAATTTTGATTCCAAATCTTGTGTATCTGTTCCTGTGCTATTTCCTGGTTAATCATATTGTTTTCTTTATCATGCACACTTATATGAATGTTGAACACTGTTAATTATAACTAGACACATACTGATAAGCTAAGTGATCAAAAAGATATCAGGTTAATAGTAAGGAATTGAGGAATAACACGGATTGGGCCCCCAATAGGGCTACGCAAAGACAACAATGCAGGTTGCAAAGTACTGATAGGTGTGCGTAGCAACGTGCATGCCGGGTCAAACTACGGACCACTGAAAATCATCAAACATATCTAGGGTGTGGAAACTTGGTTCTAGCACCATCCCATACTACTCCAAGTGAGACCTCAGTCTGTGCTCCATGGACTATTGCCGAAAGGGCCCGTAGTACCAAGATTTTTTTGGCTAAATCACCTCTGAACCTGGGTTAGGCCCCTACAAGCCAACAAAAGTTTTGAACAAATTTTCAGTTTCTGCTCTAATTACTCCTCTGCCTGTAGATTTTTGTATATGGACAGAGGCATATTTAATTTTACTTCTTCCTTTAGATGATCCTTGAGAGCATCGTAGTCAGAGCTTTATAATTTCAGCGAATGGCTCTTGTGATATATCCCCTTTTCCTAATAGGTTCAGGGTGTTAAGGTAGCTATCCCTCATTCCTCTAATGAATATAGTCTTCAAGATTTCTGGGTTTAAATCATTGTGTTTAGACCTCTGCAAATTGTAGTGTAACTGTTCCACATAATCTTCAAGGCTTTCTTCCTCCTTCTGTGTCATTCTAAATATATCTTCCCTTAAGTCCTTGGTCCTACAATAGTCCTTTTACTTTGACAAGAACATCTCTTTAATATCATTACACGTTGAAATGGAAGAGGGACCTAATCCCATGAACCATCGCAAGGCTACTCCTTTTAAAGTAGCATGAAATAGATTTAGTTTCTGAGCATCTGTTGTATAATAATAACTTCTACATAGGAAATCAAACTCAAACAGAAATGTATCAAGATCTTCCACAGTCATCCCCTGAAAGGATGGTAAAGATGATAGAGGAATGTTTTTCATAGGATCTTCACCTCTGTTTTTCCCGATTGGGAACTCAAAGGTGGTGGTCGTGGTGTCTGTTCTAGCATTTTAATCATTGTTCTCTCCCATGATGAATTCTTCTAAACCTTCCTGTAGCAGATGTTCTTCAAGATGTGTTTGTGATGGCCCTGCAGGCGTGATTAATGCCTCAGATACCACTGGGTTAGTTGTTTCACCGCACTACCTGTATCCAAATATTGATAAATCAACAAGTTCTTTTCCGCCTCAGGTGTCCAATGTTCCCCCTCGGTTTCCCCTTCACCCTCAATCCTCAAATGCTGGCTACTAACTTCCCCTTCTTGCTTATAAATCAAATCCTTAATCTTGGGGGTATGAGTGATAGCCATAGAACGATACGGTCCCGAGATGGAGGGATTGGAGGTTTCTGGTTTTGCTATGGGAGTAACAGCCTTCTACATCCCTCTTTTCCTTGCATTCCTTTGAGAGCTAGATTATTCATTTTCTACCTTGGATATTAATTCTTGGATAAATGTATTCCTTCCCAAATCTTCACCCTTCGTTTCCTTTTTATGACCTATCGTTATTGTGACTTATTAGAGTGCAGGTGATTTGTACTAAAAATGCACAAATGGACCCTATGTGTATTAAATCACACTCTAAGTGCCTCAGTATTCGATAGTGGTGAGCCCACCTAGGTATGTGAGAGTGATGAGCAGGTTCTTACCTCTCGTCTTACCACCTAGTGACTGAAGAGCTAAAGACACACTAATCAAAACATCAAAATGTCCTAAGTGTACTAGTGATCAAAATGGTGAGCTTGCCTAGGTATGTTAGAGTGATGTGTAGGTTCTTACCTCTCATCTTACTACCCAACAAATGTGGACTAGGAGCACTCTATATCAAACAAACAACTTGGCTAATTGTATTTTCAACTTGCCATCCCCGGTAATGACGCCAAAATGTAGTTTTTTTTTAATCAACCTTAATTGACTCAGACTGCAACATTAATTGTCAACCCAAGGTAGGTCTTGTTGATTCAATGGAGTTCACACTCTCTGTGCTAATAAACTCCAACCAAGCATAAGAAAGTGCAGAATTTTTTTAAAAGATGTCACTGATTTAAATTGTTGTATCAAACCATGCATGTAGATACAAAAACACTACATAATTAAATCACAACTCGCAGCTATTGAAGTAAAGGAGCGCCACACAAGAACTAACATCTATTCTAGTTGGTTACTGTTACTCTGTTGTTTAACTTTGTGTAACAACATAAGGTAGATAGAAACAGCAACGAACACAATCCACGATTTGTACAACAATAGCGAGAAACCATAAATCAATAAACTAAACTGAAATGTACACTGCCTAATCATTGCAATCCCTACCAAAGAGGAGGGCCCTTCCTCCTCAACAGGGCGCAGGAAGAACACAAAAAGTGATTAACGAATCAGTTGGAAAATAACAACATCACCATGCCAATTGATAATGAATAAGTTCAAGATTATAGAAACATAGTAATGGTACTCTTCTATATGCCCTCTGCTAATACATAAAAGGTCGAGTCTTTTATAATTACTACAACCCAAAAATTAGAAAGCAGATCAGTCATGAGAATCTCTCAATTCTCATGTTGATAAAAAATAAAGATGTTACAACTTATTACTAAATAAATATACATCGGTTGCAACTTCTTGAGTCTTGTTGCTTCAAAAAAATAAACAATCCTACTACCGACAGCTATTATGTGGAATAGTACCCACATTTCCAGCTTTAGTGCAATAATATTGAGCAAATGGTGGTTCAAGATAATGCAACATAACTGATAAGAGCACTGTTGATGTGACGGTGGATCCACGCAAGGTGTAACAACATCTGTAGTACCCACATTTCCAGCTTTAGTGCAATAATATTGAGCAAATGGTGGTTCAAGATAATGCAACATAACTGATAAGAGCACTGTTGATGTGACGGTAGATCCACGCAAGGTGTAACAACATCTGATGTGTAACAACAACTTGTAACAGTATCCAGTGTGTAACAACAATCTATAACAGTAGCAACCTATAATAGCATGTTGTGCTCTGCAAACAACCCCCCATTTCATATCATTTTTATTCATAAAACATCAACCTATGAAATGGGTCCCTTTAAAGTAAAATTGATATCAATACTTTTATTGTTCAAAAAGTCCGATAATCAAATGAATGCATTTTATAAAACCCTTTTGAACAAACCCATTTAAAGAAATAAAGTAAATCTTGATCATTGCGATAAAGCGATTGCAAGATCGCATATCGCAATGACATAAGAGATATATATAAGTGGCACAAAGCTTTACGCCGATGTGATATCGCAATCAACGATCGGCAATATCCAATGCATATCTCAAAGCGCCCTATGCCATTAGCCCCGATGCGATGCGCAATCAGCGTTCGGCGATCGGCGGTGTATTTTCATTTAAGTCTTGATGCGCTCAGAGCTTTTCACCAATGTGATATCGCATTCAGCGATCGGCGGTATCCAATACACATCATTAAGGCGCACTTGTCATACATCCGATGCGATGCGATAAAGCACAGTTTTCAATAAAAAGCTGTTAAGTGATGGGATAGCACAATTCATTCATATTTAAAGCATGATCACTTGCGCTCAGCCGCCAAAACGTCCATTGCATGCTTAAGGGAATTATTCACCCGAATAATGATATAATGGGCATTTAAAGGATGACAGGTTTTAAACGGCCAATTAATGAGATCATGTCTTAAAATCTTTATATGGATTGTGTCCATGCCCATTTTAAAGGCTAAATATCTTATTGCGCGCCTATTCATATGTTATCATCACTTGCAAGTTTTCATTGTTATCTCTCTGTATTACGCGCAATTGCCTCTTTGTGCAGAATTCATCTATAGACCGAAGTTCGAGCAAGATGGGAAATAAATCCAAGAAGATTGCGGGTGCTTCCGCTCCACCAGTTGCAGGACAAGCTGCTGTAAATAAGAAGAAGGGCCTAATATCTGATACTACATGCACGGGTCTCACCAGAGTTACTTGGCAAGGCACTTACGACCTAATTGAAGCTGAGAAACCACAGAAGACGGTAACAGAAGCTAGCGTGGATTCACTACGGAAGTCTGATTGTACTCTCAAAGATTTAGCCGACTCTTTCCTTCACAGAATAGCAGCCAGGGAGAAAATTCTCCCATACACAGACGTTGTGCGATGGGCGATTGAAGAAATCCCAATCTTGGACAGAACTTTCAGCACCAGAGATGGGAGGATTTTCGGATCATTCAGGGCAGATGACCTAAGGCAAATGTATCATTTGCCCGAGCCAGAGAAAATATATAACAAGACCTTCCTGGAGAAGTTTGCAAGCGAAAATGAAATTGAATCCGATCCCATCAAGGATTGGAGACAAAATCCGAACAAGCACAAACACGAATCTTCCGGTAAGTACTCGGTTGATTCTTTGGCTTC
>APFE030974867.1:0-20933 GCA_000404065.3 Pinus taeda | reverse complement strand
TTCTGGGAAACTGGTCCCATTATCCCCAGTCGGAGCCACTATCCCAAACGGAAAAGGAGTTGTACTAAGGTCTGGACCGGGTGGTTTCCCCAATGTTGTTGCAGCGATTTTCGAGGCATCAACATAGCAGCAACCTATAACAGCACCTAGTATATAGCAGTGGTTTGTAACAGCACTCAGGGTGTTACAGCGAACCGTTCTACCCTTTCCTGCAGTTAATCCTTGTTGCATGTCTACTTCATAGCTTCACTTGCGCGAGCCAACACCTGAAAAAGATGAACTTCCCAAAATACTCCTTCAATGCTCTCCTAGTTAGCCACAAAAAGGAATAGAGTCTTGTATTATTCGGTAAAATACAGCAAAGTAACATGACAGCATAAAAAGGTAAGAAAATAGAGAGTTTCTTCATATAAGGGCACAAGCTTGGAGCACAGAAAGGTCAAAATAGGGGAAGAATGTGCAGAAAACAGGTAAAAACCCACACCCAACAATGCGGTATTAGAATTTCGATATGTTTATACAGCGACTTGGATTCACCAAAAGCAAAGTAGATCATTGTGTGTATTTTAAATTAATTGGTGACCATGTTATTTATTTTGTTTTGTATTTGGATGATATGTTTCTAATTGGAAATAATAAAGAAATTATCTAGGATTTGAAGGACCAATTGTCCTCCAAATTCGACATGAAGGATCTTGGTGCTGCAAACCATATTTTGGAGATGTAAATTAAACGAGGTAAGGCAAAAAAGAAGCTTTGGTTAAACCAGAGGAAGTATGTCGAGACAATACTGCAGAGGCTTAATATGCATGATAATAAATCGATGAAGTTTGTTATTCCTATAGGTGTAAATTTATATGTTGAACAGTGTCCCATGACATAAGAAGGGGAAGAGGAAATATCTCGTGTTCCATACGCAAGTGCAGTCGGTAGCGTAATGTATGCAATGGTTTGTACAAGACCATACATTGCACATGTAGTGGGAGTATTGAGCAGGTTTATGTCAAAACTAGGGAAGGTGCATTGAATAGCAATGAAGAGGGTTTTCATGTATTTGTGTGGCATTAGTAATTATGTTATGTGCTACCAAGGAAGACCAGGATTGGATGGAGTTTTGGATATCTGTGACTTTGTTGATGCAGACTGGGCTAGAGAACTAGATCACATAAGATCTACAAGTGGGTATGTGTTTAACCTATTTGGATGTGTCATTAGTTGGATGAGAAGGAGACAGTTTGTAGTGGAACTTTCAACTACAAAGGTAGAATACATGGTAGCCACTCATGCAAGCAAGGAAGTAGTTTGGTTGTAGAGATTGTGTTCAAGCTTCAGGTTAGTACAACGAGCTATAAGGATAGACTGTGATAGAAAAAGTGCAATGTTTTTGGTAAAGAACCTTACTTATCATTCAAAGACAAAGCACATTGATGCTCAGTATCACTTTGTGAGGGATATCGTTAAGGAAAAAAAAGGTGTTGTTGGTAAAGGTTGACACTTTAAATAATGTTGCAGATGCACTGACAAAGTTTGTGAGCACTAATAAGTTTTCTTGTTGTAGAGAAGAAATGGACGTTGCAGGGTTGGACCAATGAATAAGCTCTCATGTGACCACCTGTGTGGAAAATAAAACAACAAGTGGGAGAATGTTGGTTGCATGTTATATTATTTCCATGACTAGTCGCATGGGTGGGGGGTTTCACATGGGGGGCAATAGCCCCTATTCATTGCATCGAGCACAACATGGGGGTTATAAGGTTGCTTATTCATTGCATCAGGCATAGTAGGGGGGTCGTAGGGGGGGCGCAACCCCCTGTATCGGAGGATTTCAAGGGGTGGTAGCCCCCCTGTACAAGGTCTAGGGTAGTGCCCCAGGGAAAAAAATGGACCCTATATTAAGTGGGCGAACCTACCTATGGTTTTGTGCATGGGTTTTTCACATGATTTTGGGCATGATATTTTTTTTCCCATGGTATTTTGTAGATCTGTTCAAGGGAACTATGATTATGTTCTGCTCCAAGGTTAATAGGTTGGGGTTTATGAAAGCTTCGACATGTATATATATGTATTATAACATTGAAGGCAACATAATGAGAAAGCAATCTGGTAGTCCCGATTTGGGATCCATGGGAAAATATCTGTGTATTTGTTTTATATTATCGTCATTGTTTATTTTCTATTTTTTAGAATTTGTGTATAGGTAATTTCTATATAGGGTTAAAACCTATAGTAGAATTATTTATTTCTATCACTAAATCCTCAAATCCCTTGTTGATTTTTTTTCCTAGATGCATATTGTATTTTTGTGACATGTTTCATTTGTTATATTTTTGTTGATTTTACATCATTTCTATGACATAAGCTCCAATTTTAAAACAACACGAATTTCATCATTGCATCAACACATTCAACAAAAAAACTAATGCAATATAAATGAAAATCTTGAAAAACCCAAACATACATGATGCAAAATGGAGATTTATGCCACCTTACATGTGTACTTCTAATAGGGAGTGAAAAAAGAGGGTCCTCTCAATTAAGTTTTCACAAGGGTTTGAGGAAAATATTCTTAGAGGTGAAATGGGTTTGTGTGCTTACTCAATAGGAGAAGGGAAGGGACTTAATTGGAGCACTATTGGATCAAAGGAAAGTTCTTTTTTCATTCTCCCCATATGTTCTTTTAAATTTGTATATTTAAAATAAAATGAGATTGAGTTTTGGAGAGGGGATTTGGATTTTGGAGGTAGGAGATGTGATTTGGGTTCTAGAAATGGGTTACATGAATGAAATAAATTAAAACTAGGTTGAGTAAATATCTCTTTATTCCTTACTCTTCCTCTCTTTATCTCATTCTTCCCCTCCTCCTCATTTTCTCTTTCTCTCCTTCTTCTCCTCCTTCTCATTCTCTCTTCTCCTCCTCCTCACCTCCTCTCTTTCCACTCCATCTCCCTCCTCTTCTTCACCTTCTTCATGTCCTCCTTTTCTTCCTCCACACCCCCCCACCATCACTTTTACATTTTAATAGTTCCAAGTTACACACATACATGCAATTAGTACACAAGCATTTACTATAGAAACCCTTAAATGAGAAAACCAGCAAAACTTATAGTCAACCCTCTCTCTTATTCTTATACCAACTTCACCATTTTATTCACAAAATATCCATAACAAGAAATTGAAACTACATTGAATGACAATTTTTGAAAATCCCAAAATGTAAAAACCATACATGTATGAGCTAAGGTGGAAAATTAGGAATCGAGAGTATGCACCCTAAGGAGCCTAGTTAGTATGTCAACTTCTAGAGGTCATCATTTTCTCATATGAACTCCATTTGGATAATTCTTTAACCCATTGGAAATAATATATAATATTCATATTAAGGTAGGGATAAATTACAGAAATCCTTTGGCTTCTACCTTCTTGCAGTGAAAGCCACAAAAACGTTGTTAAGGTGATCCAAGTGGATGTTGGTCGCCACTCGCCTATCCCACTTAGACCCCCACAACCATCTCTTTCAATTTTTTAGTTTCCTTAATTGTAGCACAATTTACTATTTTTGGCAGTTTTTCGGGTCCTGAACTTCCAAAGTTGTTTTGAGGCCCTAAATGACGTTTTTTTGGGAAAAACGAGAGCAACATGGGTAGTAAGCTAATGTTTCTCACTCAAAACTTGTAGTAATCTAATAGATCTTTCAAACGAGGTATTGTGTGCGTCAAATGGAGAACGTATGCCAAAGTTACGACCTCATGAAGTTGATGTATCAATCTACCCAAATGGGGCCCATAGTTGCGTTGCATCTCTTAGGGTTAGGTTTTTGGATGTTTAGGGTTTTCCATTGTTTCTCAACAATAAATAGGCCTTCGAGCCTCATTTTGACACAATTCAGAGGCATGTATCCACCACATCTCTTCTCAGATATAAGCTACCATCACCCTAGATGGTTTATTTCCATTTATGTTTGTAAGCATATTTCAGTATTTTACAGATTAATAAAATGAAGTATTATTTTTGTTGCATCTCTGTATTTATTGTTATTTCTATAATTTGTTGTGTTCCTGTTTAAATCTGGATCAGTGGTATTAGAGTTGTCTGCTCTTTCTCTCTTTTTCTTTGCATGTCCCCAATGAGGTCAAGATACAAGGAGTTGATATGGCTTGAACTTGTCGAACCTTAGCAAGACCAGCCTCACAAATCCCAACGGCCTCCCATGGCATATGAAAATAAAGATGAAGGGGCAGGAGATCCTATCAAAATCCTACTTGAAGAAGTCCTCAAGCGACAAAGGAACACGATGATGGACAACTTTGCCCAAATCCTTCAATGGCTACCCAAGGGCGACACATCTACTTCCGACAGCTACTCTAGAAGTGCCACACCCTTTAAGGTACAAGTTAACTTTGACATTCCCTTATTTGAGGGTCAGATTGATGTAGACGTTGTAGATAAATGGTTAAATTTGCTAGAAGGATAATTTTTTGTTCTTGATTTTTCCAGCTGAGAAAAGACCACCTTTGCACTTCTCAAAGCATCCCCCCACGTCAAGGACTAGTGGGAAACCTACTGCGAGCAGAAGGATGAAACTACGAACTCATTGTTTTTAGCACTCCCACTTGGAATTCATTCCAGGATGCAATCAAGGAGAAGTACTACCCTGTCAGGAGCTACAAGGACCAATACATAAAGTGGACCACACTGCGGCAAGGAAGGGACCAAGATGTGCCAGATTTCACAAATATTTTTCATACCCTTCACACAAAGTTGGGTATCAAGGGTTCTGAGAAACATTTGGTACTCAAGTACCGCAACTGCCTACATAGATACATCCAAGATGAGATGGAGTTCCTGGACATCTCCTCGCTTGGAACAACATACTGATACACAAAATAAGCGAGACTTTGGATCTGTGAATCTGAAGAACAAAGGACAAAGCCAAGGTGGGGCAACCCAAGACAACCCATCAAGGCTGCAAGAAAAGAACAACACCACGAAGTCAAAGAAGGACACAGGAAATTGGTGTGAATTCCATAAGAGCCCCACCCACAACACAAGTCAGTACTAGACCAAGTTGTCGTTGGTGATTGATTTGAAGGCTTCAGAATCAGATGCATGTTCTGACCCTGATTCAGAAATCGATAAGAGGAATGACAAAGGGAAGCAAATCATTGAAGTGGAGCCCAGTGTCACTGTTGCCACTGCCAAGATCCAGACGAATGAGCTCGAAGATCCAAAGGAGTGGGAACATCTTTTCCACTCACAAATGTGGGTGAAATATTTGCTGCTGCAATTCATTGTTGACAATGGGAGCCAAAAGAACCTCATTTCAGCAAAGGTCATGAAGTGGTTAAGCCTACTAACTACACCACACCCACAACTGTATAGTATTGGGTGGCTTCACCAAGTACGAGATCTCTAAGTCCACCAATAGTTTCTCCTTCCCTACAACATCAAGCCCTTCACAAATGAGTTATTGTGTAATGTTGCACCTCTGGATGTTTGTGATGTATTATTAGGCCAACCATACTTGTGGAAGCGACATGTGTATGAGTTAAGGCCTTGCGTTGTTATTATTTCTTTGGGTAATTATTTATATAGGATACTGTAAGTAGCCCCACCTACCATCACCTCTTTGATCTCTACTCAGAAATCCAATAAGATCATCTCCCAGACTAGGAAATTTATTTTCTTTCTGGTTCGCTCTCAAGATAAAGGGAAGATCGTAGCCACATCCATGGCCCCTAGGAAGGGTTCCTCCACTTAACAGAATTAGGTAGATATAGTCATTAAAGAAGACAGGAACATCTGCTCCTCACCCATAGGAGTACAGTTGCACTGTCAGGTCAAGCATTCATTCAATTTGACTCCAAGAGCAACTTTACCCAACAGGCCAATATATTGTTGCTCCATTGTGGAAATTACCAAGTAAAAGAAGGGACATGATCAACATCAGGGCCAGCCAAGTTTCAGGTGGGCAACAAAGCCCGGTTTCCCTTGTAAAAAGAACGCCTTACAAGAGCCCATCAAAAGCTTTAGCCACTCTGATGTGGTCCTTACACCATTAATAAGGTTATGGGAAACAATGCTTTGGCGCACAAATTCCCCCATTCCTTGGCTTGCATCGAGTGTTCAATGTCAACCACCCTCAACCATGCTTCCCACCATTACTGGACACATCAAAGATTGTAGAACATCTCACCAGGGACCAAGTTCAACAGAAGATTCCCCATCTCATGGAGGCACTCAATGCAATGGGGACCACTGCTTCTTAAGGGGGGAGGAATGATTTAGGTGGATGTTGGTGGCCACGCACCTATCCCGCTTGGACCCCACAACTGTATCTTTCAGTTTTTCAGTTTCCTTAATTGTAGCACAATTTACTATTTTTGTTAGTTTTTTGGGTCCTAAACTTCTGGAGCCATTTTGAGGCCCTAAACGACGTTTTTTTGGGAAAAAAGGAAACAACATTTCTTATTGATTGATGTTACTCACTCAAAATTTGTAGTGCTTAGATAGATTTTTCTAACGAGGTATTGTGCGTGTCAAATGGAGATTGTATGCCAAAGTTATGACCCCGGGAAGTTGATGTACCAATGTACCCAAATAGGGCCCACAGTTTGGCGTTTCATCTCCTAGGGTTAGGTTTTTGGATGTTTAAGGTTTTCCATTGTTTCTAAACAAAAAATAGGCCTTTGAGCCTCATTGTTACATAGTTCAGAGGCATGTAGCCACCACATTTCTTCTCAGAGATAAGCTACCATCACCCTAGCTGGTTTATTTCCATTTCTATTTGTAAGCATATTTCAGTATTTTACATTAATGAAATGAAGTATTATTTATGTTGCATCTCTGTATTTATGGTTATTTTTGTAATTTGTTGCATTCCTATTTAAGTCTGGATCATAAGGGCCTAAAAAGGTGTTAGAAGTTCAAGACCCAAAAATAGTTGTAAATTTGATTATAGGGTTTAGATTGATTTTGAGATATTGCAAATATTGAATTTCCACCTAGATCATAACTACATATTCTTTCTCCCCCTCCTACCTCTCCTCATATTATTTTTCAACTCCTCCTTCCTCCTCTTCTTCTTTTGTGATCTCTCATTCTTCCTATTTTTATTTCCCTCCTTATTTCTCACTTTTTGCTTCCTCCCCTCATTCTTCCTCTTCCTATTTTTATCCTCCTTCCTTAGTTTTCTCTTTCTTATTCCTCTTCCCATTTCTTCTCTTCCATCTTTTGAGTCCCTCTCTTACCTCTTATCTTTTGTCCCGATTTTTTTCCCTCTTCCCTTCTCTCCCTTGCTTCCTTGAGGAAAAAGATGGGGAAATTCTCTCAAGGAGGGGTGCATGACTTAAGGATAATAACTATCATATCCTACAACTTAAGAAGAAATGGGGAAGGGGAAACTTGTGGAAATGACCTCCAATGTTAACTTCAGTATAAATGCAAAAGAAAAAATGGATAAGGGTTGTAACTTACTTTTAACTTCTTCTTCACACTTGTAAATTCACCTTTAATCCAAATTCATCCCTTACATAAGAAGGTGGAACGACAAGAGACAAATATTTGGAAGATATTATATTGAGATAGTATAAAAAGAATTTGCATTCCTATTGATGGTCGCAACTAACCCATGATGAATTATTTTATGATTCACGATTATCCTGTTCAAATTTGTGAATTAGATTCTATATTTGGCCTTGAAAAATAATTAGTTTCTTTAACCTAGTCTATGTATACTAATTGGTTGGTGGTATTATCAACCAATTAAGGGTACTTGACCTTAGATTATGCCTAGCTCCTTGTACTATTCTTTTGGTAACATTTCAAGACATCATCGTTGAATGTGTTTGTGATAAATAGACCCTAAAGGTGGTAATCAGATCTTCTTAGAGTAGTATGTCACCATTGAGGTTGGTTTTTATTACCAAAGGCTAAATATGGTAGTAACCTCCTTACTGAGAGGGTAGCACTATCAAGTGTGGTTGTCATCATTAGATGTTGAAGATGGTATTAAAACCCATGCACAGGACAACCTCATGGGATTTGGGAGTGCTATAAATCTAGATCCTCTCCACCAAAATGAGGTTGGTCAATAGAGAGTCTAATCTATGATAATCTTATGGAAATTGTGCAAATTAATTGTAGATGATACTACTGCAAAGTGTTTTTTAATCACCTTAGGAGAAAGTGGTAGTAACATCCCTACACCTATAACCTAAAAATACAAAAATGAGTTATCTATATAGAAACATTATATGTTCTCTTAAGTTCCTTAGCCCACTAAGCGTGATCCTTACTCAGGTCAACACACATGAATGTATTTCCATTGATTGTGAGAAAAATCAACCATTTGTGCAATCCTCTCCCCCTCCCCCACTAATTGAAGATTCTTCCATGATATTTATAGTTTGTTTGGATTATAACTTGAAATTATATCAGTTAAAGGTTATAGGTATTCATTATTGTGATTTAATTATATATAGTCAGTTATGTTGATTTAATTGCATAGTTGATATATGCTTCATGAGTGTCTTGCATGTCCCTAAATATCTTGTGTACTTCTTGGATTTTATTTATGTACTTTGATGATATTAGACTTGAGTTTCACTATTGTGTATGACATTGAAAGAAAAAATGGTTAAAAGTAACATCATAAGGGGTTCCTAAATAGATAAGTCAAGTTTTGAATGAATAATGTTGGAGAAAATGTTATCCTAGAAATATATTGCATGTATTACAAATTATGTTGCATCTACACATGCTTTTGGTTATTTCATTTAATTTCTTAATTAATTTTCACTATGTTCCTTGTGATGCACATACCTTGTTATATATATGAGATCAAAAGGAAAAAGTAAAAAGGGGAAAATATAGTTGTGTGTTGAACGCTAGAAAATCTTTACCTCAACATCGAGGAATACCACCCAGCCGGGAACTTAAGACAACTCTGTTTATGTTGGAATTGTTGGTTCCAACTATGGATAATGGGACCAGTTTCCCATGAAATAAATACAAATGAGTGATGAAAATAAAATGTGAATAATGGAGTGATTTAAAGCTAAATATGATATTAATAAATAAACTTATTATATGTATCTCCTGAGATAATACTTCTTTGCATTTGATTCATAAAAAGATTTCACAAAGCATACAACAATATAGATCATTAAACACTTATGAAAAGAAAACAAATAAGATAAACCAAATTAATTGAATAGTTAATTAATTTAGTTCATTAAAACTAATCACATATAAGATCTCATTATTTCATATACGATCACAAATGATACAATCCTACACATCAATAGTGACAATGCCTAAATGTTTGCAAAGCATACATATAATGAAACAGCTTATAGAAATTTTACTATCTATCTCAATGAAACAATGCAACAATATACAAATAATAGCTCCCAATAAATCAAGAGTTCGCTCATAAAAAAGATAGCTTTAGATTCAACTCTTCTATTAGATAACATTGGAATAAACAATGGTGCAACTTCAAAGTTGTCCTTCAAAAATTCAAAACGAGAAGCTACCATTTTCATTAGCAGGGTCTTGATGTATCAGGTACTATTATCTTTATATTGTTGCTATGTTTCATTGAGATAGATATTAAATTTTCTATAAGTTGTTTCAGTATATGTACACTTTGCAAACAGTCATAAATTGTCGCTATTGATGTGTAGGATTGTATCATTTGTGATCGTATATGAAATAACGAGATTTAAATGTGATTAGTTTTAATCAACTAATTAATTAATTTAGTTTATATTATTTGTTTCCTTTTCATAAAGTGTTTAATGATATATATTTTTGCATGCTTTGTGAAATCATTTTATGTATCACATGAAAAGAAATATTATCCCTGGAGATACATAGAATACGTTTATTTATTAATATCATATTTAGCTTTAAATCAATCAATTATTCTCATTTTATTTTCATCACTCATTTATATTTCTTTCATGGGAAATTGGTCCCATTATCCCTAGTCGGAACCACCAATTCCAACGTAAATAGAGTTATCTTAAGTTCCCGACTAGGTGGTATTCCCAGGTGTTGAGGCAAAGATTTTCTAGCCTTCAACATTTTTGGCACTAAAAGGAGGGCCACTGACTATGAAAGGAAAAAAGGTTTAATCATAAACCAAAAGCTCATCAAAATAGCCATTATCCCTCAAAATATCCCCCAACTTCCATATCTCATTCAAAATCTCCTACTCCCAGACCAGAAGTCTTACAAACAACTACAAGATATCCTAGCACACACCCTATCATCTTATCAACTTCCTTCTCAAGAGTTATCTGAAGTTCAAACCTTAATTAATAAATTAGAAGGAATTTCTATTTCATAAGAAAGGCCACAACAATCTGAGTTATCTAAAGGTAGTGTATTTTCATCTTTCCAAACTTCTCATATTTTGACTTGATCCCAAAGTGGGAAACTTGGGGTTATTCTGTTTGCATTTCCCTTACCTTCTCACCGAAGAAAGACTAAAAAATATGAATCACAAACATATATTAGTCATATTATCTTCTTCCCCACCACAAACGCCTTTATTTCATCCCTCATCATCAACCTCCTCTCATCCGATCAATCCCCACTCATACCTCTCATTTTCAATCAACTAGTGCTAGTTCAACCAGCACTATCACAGGGGCAATTTTTTCTTCTACAAAGTCATCCTCTACTTCTTCTACATCTACTTCTACAACTTCTTATACTCAAACTACCAGAATGACTAACAGACCATGGACTAATCCAAGTGTAGTCCATATGATGGAACCCCTTCATCCTTTACCTAAACATGTAGAAAGATGGTTACCCAAGTTTAATCCCGATGAAGGGATTCTAGCTGAAGAACATTTGCATAATTACATGATGGCCATTAACCTTAATGGAGTTCAAGAACAATATTGTGTATCTAGACTTTTTCCCTATACTTTTGTAGGATCAGCTGGATCGTGGTACCTTTCTTTACCTAAAGGTTCAATCACTAACTGGAATACATTTCAAGAGCAATTTCTAACCAATTTTGGTGATGATAGTACAACAGCTACATTAATTAACGATCTATACAATATTAAAGAAAATCAGAATGAAATAATTAAATATTTTAATTCTAGGTTCAATAAATTTCCTAACAAGATTCCTCATACCTCAAACCCTCGTGAAGATGTACAAATAAAATGGTATATCTTTGTGCTTCCCTCTAATATTGTGATATTCATAGATAGAGCTAGTAAAATTAGTTTAAGTGTCAACATGAAAGAAGCTTTATCTGTCGAAAAGAGAATTTTAGCTTTAGAGAAGAAAATTATTCTTGAAGAAAGGAAGTCAAACAAAGTAACTTAAGGAAGAAACCAAAAATAAGCCTTCTAAGGACCCTTTCAATTTAGAAGTATTACAAAAATTCCTCAAAAAAATGTCAAACGAAATGGTCAAGATTAAGAAACATGTATTAGAATATTCATAACAACATTTTAGACCTTTCAAAAGAGATCAACTTTCATCATCTCAACCACCCAATATTATATCCAATGTTGAATCAGATCAAGATGAAGATGATGAATCATCCCTATCTATAGAAGAATCACAAGAAGAAGAGTTGTTTGAAGCACATAGATTATGGGATTTTATTCCTACTACATCAGAAAACGAAGAAGAAGGAGAAGCCCTACCAGTAGAAACTAGGAGTAAAAGATATATTGATCCATCATCATTGAATCAAAAATAGAGATCAACTACTCCTATTAATAAATATAAAGGCATATTCAAGAAATCTCCTCCTAAACCTTCTAAATCCATTCCATCTTCTTCCAACTCTCCCTCTTCATCTAAAACTCTTGTTGTTTCTGATAAAGATATAGAACATAACATTGTGGAAGGTATGAATAAAGTCATGGCTAACATTTCCATGTATGAGGTGAGAAATCTAAAGCAACAAGAAAAATTGTTGCTTAAAGAATTAAATGTTGTTCGTACATCTCCTTTGTTGAATTCAAAAACCTCACTTGAAAAAGGAAAGCCTCCAAGTGATTCCCCGAATAAAACTGATGATTCTGATGCAATTATAATTGGAGACAATTCCATGTCCCACACTCCTCCTTTTCTTTTAACCTTTCATAGTTTTAATAAAAATGTTCACAATTGTTTGATAGACTCAGGGGCATCATCAAATATTATGACATATTCAGTTTGTCTCAAGCTAAACATAACACCTGAGAAGTTTGTCGCCCAAATTGTTCAATTAGATAGAACAAAGATTAAAGTGTTAGGAGAATTAAACTCTATTTTAATAAGGTTATCCTCAAATTCAAAGGTATGTCAAATTATTGATATTTTGATTGTTGATATTCCTGAATTTTATGGCCTTATTTTAAATAGAGATTGTCTGATAAATTGCATGGTTATTTCACCATATATTGGTCACACATATGGATTCCTTAGAATGGGAAACCAAAACATACAGGTGGATAGAGAAAAGCATATGAAATACTCAGTTACTAATATGGATGAAGAAAATGAGCCTGTAGTTTTCACAAACAACATCCTTGGGAATTATTTTTCTGAATCTTTAATTGGAAGTTTTGCAACTAAGAGATACCCATCTTAGAAAATCTTATTTCATCTCAAGTTAAAAATTATTCACAAATAGATTTTACTAAATGTATAAATGTTGTAGATACACTTGTAATTAAGCATGCCTCTTTATTTTGGACACTTTATTTGATGGTTCTAAATCTAAGATGGTGCGGGGGATGGATGCATATTGATAAGCCTAAGGGTGAAAAGACTATGCTGGCATGTAGATTAGAGTTTGAATGCACTAATAACATAGCAGAATATGAAGCATTAGTACAAGTATTGCATAAAGCTAAAAGTCTTGATGTTGAGTACCTTCAAGTCTTTGGTGATTTAGAAATTATTATATAACAAGTTATAAATAGTATTCATTGTGTTTCCAATCATCTTGGACATTATAAGTGTTTGATTCAAAATCTTACTTCAAATTTAATTGCTTTTAATATTTCTCTAATACCCAGGCAACAAGATGTCAATGCTAATCTTTTGGCCAATGTTGCATCTAAACTGATCCAACCTGAATATTTTAGTCCAGATAGATTTTCTATAGAGTTGATTTTTAGCCCTTCCATTCCTCATAATATCACCAATTGGAGATTATTTGATGCTGATGAAGATATATTGGATTTTTTTACATCCAAAGAATCTTATTTTGGACATGTAATTGATGAATATGAACATGATAGACAATTGAATAAATCAAATGAGAAAATTTATTTGTCAAAGCCTATAGTTAAACTTGAGGATATTTATGGTTTAAAAGACAGATTTAAAAAGGTCACAATTGTAAACTTCAAAGTTCAACTTTGATATTCAAATTGGTTAACCTTGGATTTGATATCAAGCCTAAAAATATTAACTTAGGTCTTGGGCTCTCATCAAAAGAAATAAATGCATTTATTCATCTATTAAAGAAATATAAGAACATTTTTTCTTGGAAATATGAAGATCTCAAAATGTATGATACTTATATCATCCAACGCATTATTCCAATGATATCGAATATGAAACCAATTTAGAAAAAAACTCAGAAAGATTCATCCAAATTTGGAAAGTTAGATCAAAAGTGAGTTAAACAAGCTTCTAAAGGCCAAATTATCTTTTCAGTAAGACATTCCAAATGGTTTTCTAATCGTGTACCAGTTAGGAAAAAGAAGGGTGATATTCGCATCTATATTGATTTTAGGAATTTAAATAAGGCATGTGAAAAAAAAAAATCCCGTCCCACCAATGGAACAAGTCCTACAATCAGTTGTTGATTATGAACTAGTGTCTTTTCTAGATGGATTCTCAGGTTATAATAAAATCCTTGTTCATCTAGAGGATAGATTAAAGACCACATTCATAACAAAATGGGGAACATATGCATATCAAAAAATGCCTTTCAGATTAATGAATGCAGGAGCCACATTCCGAAGAGAAATGGACATGGCATTCAGGGGTTTGATAAAGAAAATTGTTGTGGTATATCTAGATGATATTACCATATATTCAAATAATAGAAGAAATCATCTTCGAGATTTAAATAGATCTTTGAAAGATGCAAAGCATATGGAATTTCTCTAAAACCAAAAAAACCATTTTTTTCTCTTAGTGAAGAAAAACTCTTTGGCTTTATTGTATCCAAAAATGGAATTTGTATTGATCCAGAAAGAATTAAGGCAATATCCAAAATTCCTTTTCCACATACCAAAAAAATATGCAATTTTTTCTTGTCAAATTAATTTTGTTAAGCGATTTATCCTTAAATTTTCTCAAATTTATCTACCATTACAAACCATGATCAAGAAAAATTCACTTTTCAAATGGGGAGAAAATGAAAGAGAGTCATTTAAAGAAATCAAACGAGTTTTTATTGACGCTCCCTCTCTTTTAACTCCTAATTTTTCTGATCAATTCATTTTATATACTTTTTCCTCTCAATTATCATATGCGACAGTCTTAACACAACCAAAATAACAGAAAATTGAAGCTCCTATTTCTTTCTTCAATTCAAATTTTTGAGTTGAATTAAATTATTCTAGAGTATAGCCTTTATAGTTTACAAAGCAATCAAGTATTTCGTACCTTCTCTTGAAAACCCATACTAAAGTCATTGTCCCTTTCCTAGCAGTTAGGAAATTACTCATTCAAAAAGAATTATGGAAGAAAAGGGTTGACTAGGTTACTACCTTACAAGAATATGACCTAGAAATAAAACCTGCTAAAATTGTGAAAGGTTAAGGTTTTTTTAGATTGACTACAGGAATGAATGATGCATCATTGATGAAGGTAGAGTTAATAATGTTCAAATCATGAAGGTATTTCCTATTGATACTGAATCTCAATATGTTGACTTAATATTTTATTTGAAAAATGGTTATGCTCCACCTGAGCTTGATTTTAAAAGAAAAAGATCCTTGATATTGAAAGCTAATCAATATCAACTCATCAATGATTTTTTGTTTAGAAATAATTATGATTATGTTTTGTTAAGATGTTCGAAAAAATCTAAAGCAGAAAAAGTCTTACAAGAACTTCGTGATGGACCAGTAGGTGGACACTACAATGGACATACAATTTCTCATAAGATCCTATACGCTGGACATTACTGGCTAACTTTGTTCAAAGACACTCAAATGTATGTGAGAAAATGAAAAATTTGTCAAATTGCTTCAGGAAGAGAGAATAAAACATCCATACCTTTGTATCTAGTTAACATTGAGAAACCTTTTGAGCAATGGGGATTGGACATAATAGGTGAGATCGTTCTTCATTCTTCCAAACAACATAAATACATTTTTATTACAGCAGATTACTTTATGAAATGGGTAGAGGAAATACCTCTGAAGCTAGCCAATTCTAAGAGAATTACTGAATTCATTGATCAATTTATCATTACCAGGGTTGGTATCCCTCATTGTTGGGTTGTGTTATATTCTTTCCATGACTAGCCCACATAGTTAACTAGGGGGTTAGAAGGGGGGCAGAGCCCCCCCTTTGTTGTGCTGATTGCATAGTGGGGGGAGTCACAGGGGTTGAGGGGTGCAAGTAACCCCACTCTATGGGGTACGGGGTGAAAATTTTGGTTTTGGACCCTATATTAGGTTGGGAAAACCTACCTATGGTTTTGTGCATGTTTTTGGCCATGGTTTTGGACGTGATGGTTTTCGGTCCATGGTATTGAATACTTGAACATGTATAAGTATGTATTGTAACATTAAAAGGAATATAATGAAAAAATCAAGCTGGTAGTCCTGGTTTTGGGATCCAGGGGAAAATTTTTGTGTATATGTGTTATGCTCTCGCATTGTTTATTTTCTGTATTCTAGAATTTGTATGTAGGTAATTTTTGTATGGGATTAAAACCTGCATTTGGTATCGGAGCTATTTTGGCTTCAAGGGGATGCCTTTGTTGCTGAGGGGTTTCGCTCGGGCCTATGGTAGACCTTGTTCAGTGGGAGATCTGTGGAATCAATTATGGTGGTAAAAGAATATGGTGAGCAGTGGAAAGATAAAGATCGAGAAATTTAATGGTCAGAGTTTTTAGTTATGGAAACTCAAGATGGAGTATCTATTGGTGGATAAAGATCAGTGGATCGCGGTAGTTCTAGGTACTAAACCAACGGGAGTGTCTGATGAAGAATGGAAGAAGTTGGATCAGAAGGCAAAGGGCACAATACAATTGTGTGTCTCGGATTCAGTATTGTTGAATGTACCAGGGGAAGCTATGGCGAAGGCTTTGTGGGACAAGTTAGGGACTTTATACCAATCTAATTCTCTAGTGAATAACTTGTTCCTATGGAAAAAACTGTATAACCTGAGGATGAAAGATGGAGACTCGGTGACACAGCATCTGAACGCATTTAATATTGTGGTAAGTTAGTTATCATCTATTGACATTAAAATTTCATATGAAGATAAGTGCATCAGTTTGTTGTGTTCTCTACCAAATTCGTTGTTGAAAATAGCAACAAGAAATGCTAAATATAGAAGTGCTAAAAATAGCATTGCTATAAATAGCATTTCGGGATACTTTCCAATTTTAGTTATTCCTTGAACTAAAATTGAGAATTAAAATTTGAATTTGATCTTAGCAGCTGTTTGAAAAATAATTAATTAATCCATCTTGAGTTAATTAGTTGGAGAAAATCAAACATGAAGTCTATGTGAAGACATGCAATAGTTTTCCCTTTAACACATATTTCATTAAAATTGGAGTTAAATAGTGTATTTAGAATTTCAAAATAACCAAAAACTAAATTCTAGTGATGTTCTTGTAATAAAAAAATTCCATTTTAATGAAATAAGTGTTCTTTGATTGAGGAATTTATCCCTTAATTAAGGATATTAGGACGAGTTGTACTTTGAGTTGTAATTAGTTAGCTTAGTTAACTGAGTTAAGTCCAGTTAGATTAGTTCCAACAGTTTGTGGAACTGATTGTGAGTTTAGTTAGTTAATGCGTGCATGCATGTAACTACTGCACTTCAGATAATTGAATATTCTCTCATAAATAACTCATGCATGTCAGTTCAGTCCGAGACTCAGTTGAGATCAGATGATGGGATAGTGTACTATCAGTTGCAGGAATATTCCATTGAGGATATCTCTTGCATGTAGAAGGAATTCATTGCTTGGAGATTGCACAGTTACTTCTGAGTTTGGTGAGTTGTGTGAGAGGTGAATTCACATAGGTGGCAGCCAAAGGACGCAGGAGAAACTATGCAAGGAAATAGGAGGCTTGGAGGACTAAGGGAAGGCATATGTTGTGTTTATTCAGTCTATGAGCAATATTGAGGGTTGTACTGAGAGCTGGATAGCTTGTGAGCTAAAGCTTTGTGTAATCCAGACATATTTCCACTTGTATGATAATACAGAGATCGGTGTTTTTAGCTAAGGCTTTCCCCAGAGTATTCTTTTGTGTTCATGTTTGATTGATTTCTCATTCTCTGTCATATGTGTTCTATTTGATCTTGCTCAAAATTGATTAAGCTTCCGCAAAGTTTGTTGTAGAGGTAGATCAAGTATTTTGCTTTAGTATATTGCATTATCAGGTGATCTACAGTGAGAATTTCTACATGGTATTAGAGAAAAGGTGATCAAAGTGAAGAGCAGTATACAAAGAAGGGAAAAGTTTGAAGTTTGAAGTTCTTGATTATAGAATTCGAATTCTTATCACATCTCAAATTTCACCAATGGCATTCAACAGTTTGAGACTCAAGTATGCCCTTGATGGAAGCTCGAATTATATAGCCTGGAAGGATTGCATGGAAGCGGTATTCGAGGACAACGGTTTGAAGGACTTCATTGATCAAGAATTCCCCAAGCCAGCAGCTGCTAATGCCCAAGAATTGGCGGAATGGAAGAAATGTGTGGCTGGAGTGAGGAGGACTCTTGTGGAGGGACTTCGAGACCACATTGTCTCAAGTCTCCATGGGAAGGAGACACCATTTTCAATGTGGAAAACATTGAAGTATCTATATTAGAACAGCAGCAATCAGAGGAAGCTGGCACTGAAAGACAAGCTTTGGAAAATCAAGTGTGAAAAGGGCGACATGATATCTACATATCTGAACAGGCTCACCACCTGCGGGGATGATCTTGGAAGTGTAGGGATCATTACAACTAATGATGACATGGTGAGTCTTGTTCTCCTCAGTCTTCTTAAGAGATTGCATATCTACCAAGACTCGATAAATCTAAGAGAGAAACTGCCAAATTAGGAACGACTTTGGTTTGATCTAATGCAGTTGGAGATAAGAAGAAGCACTAGAGATGGATCTTCATCAAATCAAGATGATGAAGAAAATCTAGCCTTAGCGAGTAAGGCAAGGAAAGGAAAAGGGAAGGCATCCCATTCCAAATCGAGTTCTTCCCATGGTGGGAAGAAGATTGACAAATCAAAGATGCTTTAATTGCCATGAGGTGGGCCATTATGCTACGAATTGTCCACAGAAGAAATCCAAGAAAGGATCCTCGAAGGGATTAGATGGTGAGGCACTGGCCTCATAGTTCGAATTGGATTTCACCCTCATTGCATGTATGGTTTCATTGATGGTGGGGTGCGTTTGGTACCTAGAAAATGGATCTTCATTCCACATGACCGGGGACAAGAGTCGATTCAGTACCTTGGAGGAGAAGCACCTCCAGATGTGCATCGAGATGGGTGATGATGGAAAGTACTATGTTTTAGGTGAAGGTACAGTTGTGTTTCAAAGGGAGCATGGAGTTCCTCTCATCCTGACTTATGTAAAGTGTGTGTTGGGTCTGAAGAAGCATTTTGTGTTCATCACTATACTCAAAGACAAAGGCTATGATGTAGTCTTTAGTAAAGGAAAGGAATTCCTTAGGCATATCAGCAGTGGACAAACCAAGAGGATTGGGATTCGAGTAAAGAATCTCTACAAGATGGAGATAGACAACTGTACTGCATTGAGGTCTAAAGCAGAGTTGGTGCAGAGCCAAGATGTTGGCAAGCGATGGTATAGAATATTGGGCCTCTTGCACCATGGGGCCTTAAAGATCATGCAACAGATTTCTACTGGACTTCCCAAGGGAAAACTGGAGCAAATGGATACATGCAAAGGTTGTACCTTGGGTCAGTATGCAAAATATTCCTTTAGGATCGAGACAATCAAGCTGGAGTAATCTTGGAGCGAGTTCATACAGATGTGTGTGGACCATTCTCTATAGCCTACATCACTAAACAAAGGTATTATGCTATTTTTATTGATGATTTTTCTCATATATGTTGGATATAATTTATGTAAAAGAAGGATCAAACCTTCTCAAGGTTTTGTGAGTTCAAAGCCTTGGTAGAGAAAGAATTTGGAAAGAAAATAAGGGCATTGTGAAGCAACAATGGTGGAGAGTATGTCTCCCAACAATTTAAGGACTTCTGTGCAACAGAAGGAATTAAACAAGAGCTGATGGCACCCCATAACCCACAGTAGAATGGGGTGGCTAAAAGGAAGAACAGATTGATTGTGGGAGCAGCTCGAGTGATGTTGCATGACCAAAGCCTGCCACTTCATTTGTGGGTTGAGGCATGCAATACAGCACTATACTTGTAGAATAGAAGCCCACATCGTATACTGGGGATGAAGACACTAGTGGAGGCCTTTTCCGAGAAGAGACCAGATGTGAGTCACTTTAGGATCTTTGGATCATCAGTTTATTTCATGTGACCAAAGATGCCCAGAAGAATCTAGATCCAATAGCTGAGTTGGGGATTCTTGTGGGGTAAACTAATACACCCCACAACTATTGGGTGTTCTTGCCTACCAGTCAGAGGATAGTGGTACGCAGAGATCTGAAGTTCAAAGAGTAGAAAGCCATGCAAGTATCACTTGAGAGGGAGCTCAAGTTGCATGAAAATGAGGAAATTTTAGTTCCTAAGGAGGAGAAGCCTCATATTGATGCAGAGTAGCCGCATGCAGAGGATCCAGGAGTGGAGACATCCACTCATGCAGAGTCTTCTAGAGATGGGCGGAAATGCTCAAGGGAAGCTGAAAAATTGGTGATGGATGCAAGAGAGAATGTGGGACAACCATCCTCTTAACGCAGACAGAGGAGATCTCCAGAGCAGTACACTGGTTACATGGCCCTAGTTGGAGAGTGTGTAGAGACTGAACCTTCTTCCTTTGAGGAAGCAGTGCAACAACCAGTCTGGGTTGATGCTATGGTGGAGGAGTATGACTCCATTGTTTGGAACCGTGTTTGGGATGTTTTCCCAAGACTGGAGGACAAGTTAGTGGTGATTTCCTGCTTTACAAGGTAAAGCAAGTAGCTGATGGGAGTGTTGAGAAACATAAGGCAAGGTTTGTTGCCCATGTTTTCTCACAGGTCGAGGGAATTGAATATGATGAGACTTTTGCTCCTGTAGCAAGGTACTCATCTATTAGATTGATGTTGGCACTATCAGCACAGATGTGTTGGAAGATCCATCAGATGGATGTGAAGACTGCGTTCCTCAATGGAAATATTGAGGAAGAGTGTACATTGAGCAGCCAGAAGGATTTGAGACCTTCAATCATGAGTCACACATGTGTCGACTCAAGAGAGCTTTGTATGGGCTGAAGAAAGCACCTCGTGCTTGGTACACCAAAATCAATAGCTATTTCACTAGGTTGGGCTTCACAAAGAGTGAAGCTGATGCGAACCTTTACCACATCATGGTAGAAGGTAAGCCATTGATCATTGTTCTTTATGTTGATGATTTGATATTAATAGGTGATGATCAGTTGATCAAGTCTTTCAAGGAGGACATGTTGTGTGTGGAGCATGATTGTTCAGAGGTCTTTGTTTCAGCCGGATGTATACCCCAGGATGTTTTGTACACCCCTCCACGCGGGGGGGCGCGGGGGGG